>NW_006497889.1:0-16430 GCF_000471905.2 Amborella trichopoda
CTTCTCTCTCTCTCTCTCTCTCTCTCTCTCTTCTTCTCTCTCTTCTTCTCTCTCTCTCTTCTCTTTCTTCTTTCTCTCTCTTCTTTCTCTCTCTTCTTCCTCTTTCTTTTATATTTCTCTTTCCTTTCCTTTTTTTTCTTCTCTCTTTGCTTTTCTCTCTTTGCTTTTCTCTCTTTCTTCTTTCCTTTCCCTTCTCTTCTCTTTTTTTTTTTCTCTCTGCTTCATTCTCGTCTCATGTCCTTCCCAGTCTGTTGTTGCGTGGCAATGCATACTCTTCTCTCTCTGTTTGTTGCGCACGGTAGTGCAAATGCCAAGCGTGATTTTCTTCTTTCTCTCAGTTTGTTACGCATGGCAATGCATACTACAGAGCGTGACGTTCTCTTTTCTCTCTGTTCGTTGCACGCAACAGTGAAAATGCCGAGCGTGACTTTCTTCTTTCTCTCAGTTTGTTACGAGTGACAATGTGCACTGCCGAGCATGACGTTCTCTTCTCTCTGTTCGTTGCGCATGGCAGTGCAAATGCCGAGCACGACTTTCTTTTCTCTCTCTGTCTGTTGCACACGGCAGTGCATACTGTCAGGCGTGACATTCCCTTTTCTTTCTCAGTCTGTCAATCTGTTGCGCACAGCAGTATATTTGTCAAGTGTGACATTCCCCTTCTCTCTTTCTGTCGGATGCGCATGACAGTGCACACTGCCGAGCGTGATGTCTTCTCTTCTCTCTCTTCTCTCTGTCGTGCGCTACAGTAAGCACCACCAGCGTGACCTTTCTTCATTCCCACTTTCCTCCCTGCACGAAAGCACACACTGCTGAGCACGATCTCCTTTCTCTTCTTTCTCCTTTTGCTTGTTTGACCAGAGGGCTGGCTGAGCCTTGTGCTGCCGTGCCAGTCTTGATGTTCAGCAATTTAGCCGTTGTGCCAGTCAAGTTACCATGCATGTCTAGCTACCGTGCCAGGACAGTCGTCACGAGAAAGTAGTTTAGCCGTTGTGCCGGTCTAGCTACCATGCCCATCTAGCTGCCGCACGAGACCAGCCATTGTGCCAGATTAGTCATCGTGCCCATCTTGTCGTCGAGTAGTCTAGCCATTGTGCCGATCCAGTTACTGTACCCGTCTAGTTGTCACACCAGACCAATCGTCGCGTTAGTCTTGCCACTACGCCCGTCTAGTCATCAGGTCAAACATCTTCATTCCCTTTCTTCCTTTTCCTTCCCTCTTTGGAAGGTTCAGCAAGAGCCAAGCTGACCTTCATCACTTCTCCCATTCTTTCTCTTCTCTCTACAAAAATTTCCATTTCTTTGCCTCTGAAGAGTTGGGTGAAATCCAGGCCAACCTCCGTCCCACTTTTTTCTGAAGGACTAGTTGTAAGACATACTAACCTTCAAACTCTTCTTTCTTTTCTATGCCATTTTCTCTATCTCACCTCTTTCTTTCTTTCTTTACTATAAGATGTTATTAAAAGTCCCTCGTCGAGGAGACGTCGTAAGGCTGTCAAACCGATATGGTACTCTTTTATGCTATTTCTGTCACTTCTCCTCGAGCACACACGCACGTGTTTGTTCACCCTATGACAAGGTGGGGTCCTCAGACCCACTTGTCTGTACTCTAATGTGTGTGTGTGTGTTTTGCAAGAATGAAGAAAACAGGTCAAGGGAGGCGATCCGAACCGGCCACAGGTCAGGGGGGCATTCCAATGTGATCTAAGAGGGCGCCCACGTGAGTTAGCTCGAGCGCGTCACAGACCCATGCGAGGTGAGTCCTACCTTGTGAACCTAATTCCTCTCTCACCGGTTGGTATTCATGCCTGTGTCTTCTTCACAAGGTTCACGAGAGAGCAGTCTCAAGTCCTGGGTCCATCTCGAATCGGAACCGTGCCACCAGGTCAACCCAACCTGAGGCTAGATTGAGGCATCTAACCACCTACCTCACCGCGATTGGGGTTGCGGGAAAAGCCCAGGTAGAAACACCCTCTTAGATGACTTTGCGAAAACCCTCAGCTATCTCCCAACATGATTTGGATGCAGATCCCTTTCAAACATCAATACTTCATCTCGGTTCTTTCTTATAAACGGCTATGGGAATTCATGTAAAGATGCTCCTCTTTCAATGGGTTATGTGAGTGAGTGGCTCTGGTATGATTTGGAAACAGGAGAGGAGAAATGTCCTCTCACAACTTGAACACTTTTGACGGAGTTGTTGAGACAGCGAGAGAATCATAATTATGAAGAATACTAGCTCAGGATGACTACAACTCGAGTAACTGGGTGTCAGCGAAACAATGTCTCTTACAACCTCAATTTATTGCGCGAGAAGGTAGTTAGAGTAGCAACCCCTGAATTAAACTTCTAAGACAATAATACCTTATGACCCTCCCGGATCAAGTGTTTCAAGTGATGGGAAAGACGATCAATGAAGTATAACGAGAAGTCCAGATGGCTATGCGTGGATGAAGAAATGGATGTGAATGAGGGATGACCAATGCGCGTTAGAGCACGGGTGGATAAGTACGTGTCAAAGAGCAGGTGGACGGGTACGCATTAAAGCACTAGTGGACGGGTGCACGTTAAAGCGTGGGTGAACGAATGCATGTTAAAGCTTGGGTGGACGAATACGCATTAAGGCGCAAGTGGACAGATGTGCGTTAAGGCGCAGGTGGACGGGTGCGCATTAAAGCGCAGGTGGACGGGTGCGCGTTTAGGCGCAGGTGAACGAATGCGCATTAAAGCACGGGTGGACAAGTGCACGTTAAAGCGCAGGTGGACGGGTGCGTGTTAAGGTGCAGGTGGACGGGTGCACGTTAAAGCGCCAGTGGAGCACGTTAAAGTGCAGGTGGAAGCAAAGAGGGAATAAGGCATGCCCTAGGTGCGGTTCAGTGACCTCAGGCGACAAAGAATGACAGAGGAAAGAGAGTGGACTTATGGTACATGTGTGCCCAGGTGCACCTCTATGAATCCTCTCTTTGAGGCACGTGAGAGAGAAGGTTTGGGTGAAATGTGGTGTATGAGATGCGGTTAAGGAAATGGGTTAAGCTGGAACAGGGAATGGGTCGCGGTTTATGATGGTCTAGGGGTATTTCTCACTCTAGGAAAATTGTTTCTCTCTCCTCTCTTGTTGGTCTTGAACTCACAAATGAAAGCAAAGCAATTATGCAAGGCACTGCAAATGCTAAGCTATTATTAGAATTCAAAGACCAACTTTCCAATTTTTCGAACATTTCTCAACAAGTGACAGGGGTTTTTTTATATAAAGCAACCACTAAGTAAGGGTAGAATGTTCAAAAGTACCCCAAATTGTCAAAAAATACAATTAATGAGTTAAAATACTCATCCTAAATAATGAACCAAATGACCAAACTACCCTTAAATACTTTTCAACAAATGACAAAATCATACCACCATGAAGGGCCCCTTGCCATGGCTAGTCTTCGAGAGCTTTCAAGATGAAACATACAAAAGCTTTCAATCGTATAAATGTGATGAAGGATGTGGGAGCCGGTCAAACATGATTATTATTTTTATTGATGCTTATTTGCATTATTGCTTTGTTCAGTTTCTAGATAAAATGGTATGTTCAGTCTAAATCAGTATCTCTAGCTAATGAAGACTATATCAAGGCTCCGAAGACTTTAGTATGTGTTGCAACCTCTATTTGAAAAAATGCCAATCTGCATCGAAATCGGTGGAAATCAATCCAATTCTTGTGCAGAGATTTTTAAGAATGGGCGATAAAAGAGTCCCTAACTCAGCCAATTGTCTGCCAAAAAAATAACACCATGTCTTATGTGCTTCTGCCCCTGGAATTGCAGAGTCAGTACCAGTCCGAGCTGAGACTCATGTGAAGTCCGCTAGTTTTAAATCGCTGGTATTGACCAATGTAACATACATGCATCCTCCAGACTGAAGGATGAATTTTGTTGGCCTCACTCTATGTGATTACATATACAGCCCATTCCACCATCTCCTCAATTGGGGATGGATGGTGGAAATGATCCATGCCCCTCTCTCTCCCACTCCAACAACTGATTTCCAGCATCATTCTACAATGATTGTGGAGGAAATAGGTATAAATTACGAGTAATCGACCATCCAAAAACTCAGAAACCACACAATATTTAAGTACATTTTTAGCCTGAAGTATGACCTAGAAAAGATTAATGGGTACATCAGAGACAAAAGCTACAACCTTTTTTTTTTCCATTTTGAAAACAACGAAAACTACTCTTATGCCATAATCCGAGCAGATCTCAGGTAAAGGCTATCCACCACCTTGCTGATATTAGAAATGGTCTCCAGAGTAGCTGGATATATAGCATCAGGCTTTGGATTGTCAAATATTATGAGGCACCCTGCACCTTGGTCCAAAGTCCCTGCAAATTTCTTATCCAAAATCATTTGAGAAAGCTTCCTCTCTACATGGTCCACAGGTAAGCCTATGAGTTCAGCTATATGGTGCATCTCAACCCTTGAGAAAGGCTCAATAAGCCTGCAAAGGTTTTGTTCAAGGAGAGTATCATAGAGTGAAGAAAGATGCCTGTGTACTATTGGGTCTTCCTCCTGCTGAGCTTAGTAGTTGCTCAGAGCAGTCTCGAAATTCTTAAGTGAGCGCTTGGAATGGGCATCTGCCACTGCTTTCATGGCATCTAGTTCCACACCGACATAAAGAAGGCCTGCCTTGGAAGAGATTATTCTAGCAACATCATCAGCCTGGGACAGGAGTATGAGGATCATCAGTCAAATCAGGGACCAATATTTATACACACACATACACATCTCTCTGAATAATGGAAAATAAATAGAATGTGACACTTAAATTTTCTTGCTACTCATTAACCAAATTTTTTAAAATCTCTCCCTCTATAAAATATGATACCAAGAATCTCGTTACTTTAAAAAACTCTTAGTTTTGTTGTATAAATCCAATGATAAAGTTGCCAAAAAAATCACGTCCATCTCTCATTAAAACAATATCCTTTTTATTTAAATCTTGATTTTAAAAAAGACCAAATATCATGGAGAAGAATAAGGAGTGAATGACAAGAGAAGGGAAATTTATAAAACCACATGAAAAATATCAACTATTTAATGTTTCACCCATTTATCCTAAAATCTCAGCTATCCTAACCCATGAATATATGTCTTTTCATGGACTTTTTGAAATTAAATAAAAAGAAATGGGTGAGATGTTAAATAGCTCAGCTATTGGATGTTTTTTTATTCTTTTATCTACTAATTATGCCTATCAAAATTGGGAACCATAAAAAATATGAATTTCTATAATAGTATTCAGCTTCTACAATCAAAAGAAATGGGTGAGATGTTAAATAGTATCATCTACTTGGTGCTTTTTTATGCTTTTACATGCTAATTATGCCTATCAAAATTGGGCATCAAAAATCTGAATTTCTACAACAGTATTTAGCTTATACAAGAAAAGGATACTCGAGCAAAAAACAACTAGAAAAGGATAGAAAACTAAACAGCCATAAAAAAAAATTTGAATGAATTAAATGAAATAAAAAAAAAATTTGTTTTCAATTAAATATTTTTAATTTTATTTTCATCCTATCTCGCAATGAGCACTGTGCAAGGAATGTGCCATTAGCAACTAGATTATAGCTGGATCACATAGAGTGATGCATGTAGCTTACAAATAGCAAACTACTTTTCAACTCAACTGTCAATAGATGGTTGAGACGATGTTTTTCCGCAAAGTACATGAGACTTGAAACAGATATTTCTCTGTAAAGCAGAAATCGAGTGGAGGATAGTTCATTCACATCAACTATCCATTCTCATGTAGCTTTTACTGATAGAAAACCAGAAGGCATAACAATATATGTTTCCCATATGGATCTATCCACATCATAAATTAGTTAGGAGTAACAAAGTTATGGGAAACTCAATCTCTGTGTCAGTCAAAAGGATCTGAGCATGGTTCTAAATTTTCCAAATTTGGGCCTCTCTTAGGGAGTGGACAGAACACCAGCCACACTCCTTTATGCCCCAGAGTTGACCAGAACTAAACCAAAAAAACAAATAAATTCATTTCGTCCATTATTAATATGATCCCAGTCCTTAATAAACAATGGCATACGGTTAGTTTCATTAAAATCATTGAGAAGTTCAGGATACATGTAACAAATGGTTCAAAATATTGGTTTAGGGTTTCAAGTCATTTACGGTTTTCTCAATTGGTTCAAATTTACCAATTTTTGGTTAGGGGCTTCAGAAGTTCTGTTTAGTAATAACCGTACCTGGTTCACCATGATCTTGCATAACAGCATGTACTTGAGGCTGAACACTGCCCTTGGATCCTCCAAAGCATTGAAAGCCTCAAAAGCCTCGAAGAAGTAACTGTACGCAGTCTTGTAATCCTTCTCCTCAGCATGAAGGACCCACTCTGCAAATCTATTGTGCCCTGCTGAGCCGGAGGCACATATATGGCATTAGCCGCTGTTCTGGCAGCTGTCAATGCAGCCTTTTCCTTTGGCAAATTCCTCAATGAGAAATGGAGCTTGCTCTCCAAGAGGTCTATATCAACAAGAAGAAGCTTATCATCTAGCCTTCTAACCTCCTTAACAAGTGAAGAAATAAGTGTCAGAGCTTCCGAGTACTCCTTGTTTCCATTAAGAGTGAAGCAAGCCTTGCCTCAACTCTCTGTCTAAGAAAGGTCCTCTTCTCGGCTCGGGTCCATTCCACCATCTCTCAACAAAGAGATATTTGAAGCTCAGAGGTGTTGGGGATTTTAGAAACTGCATCTAGAATACCTCTCACTATCTTTGCAGTTTTTGCTTTGGGGATAACAGAGAAGAAGGGCCTCAGTTGAGTGAGAAGGCTTCGAAGCTCTTCAGCTCTCTTCTCTTGTCGAAGAAGGTCTGAGAGGTTAGATACGGCTTGCTCTTTGACATGGCGAGCTTCTGGGGAGGAAGAAGGGTTCGCAATGATGCAATAAAGGATAGAGATGGACTCAGATGGGTCCTTGGCTTCTAAAGCCTGAGCTATTGAATCTGTGGTAGGTGGGAGAACTCCTGAAGACACAGCAAAAGACATGGCTAACCACCTGGATGTCCAGTACCATTGACAGAAAAGTTCAAAGATTAGATTTGTCAATGCTTCAAGAAGAAAGAACACCTTACCTGTCAAGGGAAAGTGTTAATAAGAGCTTGCATTGATTAAAGACATGCTACTATTTTTCAGTTCAGGTAATCACAACTTAACAAGCATGACTATAGGAAGTACAAAACTACAGTAAGGGCACTTTTAAATGAGCTCAGTCAAAACCAAGCTCATGTACAGGTCGTCTCAATATAAATCCATCCATTTAAAGGCAGCAGGTAAAGATGGTTCTAAGCCCATCTGCAGATACCTAATTAACAAGTTTACATAACTCATATATTTCCTTTATTTACATAGCATAATGGAGAGCACCTTGAAAAACAATTTAGAGACTCCTGTGGAGTACAAATTATTAATTTTTTTTCTTAAATTAGAGTGCGGTTTAAATTTAATCATAGAGTGATAAAGCTTGAACACTTAATATTCAAAATATTCTCAATATTGTGACTGTTTACCTCATTTATGTTCAGTTGAAAAATCCAAGTATGGGTATCTGATCCATTTGCACCAAATTATGACATTGAGGTTTACATTCATAAATACCTAATGTTGCCACCCAAAAGGGTCTGCTAGTTAACCCTGTGAGGCTGAACATTAATATAGGTTCAAGTAGAGTACACGGAAAAGAAGAATTATTTTCTCTTTCAAACCAGGGGTATTGGTTATGATTTAACAGAAAATAAAGCCCCAAAACCCAAACTGATGTAATGGAGGGAGACTAATAGGATTGTAACAAATGGACAGTATATGTTTCAGTTGCAAATTTGCAGAAGCTTTGCTTGTGAATGTGTAATTGAAAGGCAGCTGAATCTGGTCTGCTACGTTTCAGAATGTAAAGGTTATATGCCACACAATGTTGCTACTTTCGCAGATAGAAACAGTTATGTCATCTACATTTAAGTTAGCAACAGTGAGCAAAACATTGGAAAGTTAAAGAAACAGCCAACAGTACATTAACTAGGAATGAAAATAAAATGAGAATGCAGAGAACTAAGTGCACGAATAATATCTCGTTCTAACTGGAGAGAGATTCATGCAGCATTCAGTATTAAGATCTCAAAAACGAATGACATTGGAGGGAAATATTTGGAAAACAGGTATCACATCCATTTTTCATGAGAAATTAAACTTAAAATGATAAATACAGATCAGCATTGTCAGTTTAAAGGGATCATGAGTGGAGAGATGGTCTTTATGTCAAGCATTAGGAAATGATTTAAGAAAATTGCGAAACTACAAAACACTGAATAGTATGGAATTTCAAGAAGAGAATACTGATTATTGATATTTCTCACCCTTTAGGTGCTGATTTTTTCATAGAGTACAAAGATCTAAGGGCCTTATAGAGCATAGGAGAATCTATGTGTTAAGATGGGACATTATATTCTAACATACGTGCAGATGGAAGGTTGTGAGGAAGTGTCAGGATAAACAGTGTTCTTATTCTCTCCTATCTCAGGACATAGTCAGAGATTGAGGGGATACATTAGCATCAATAGAATCCTATTTGATAAGATCTGTTGCTCCAAAAAAGGAGCACGGAAGACAACTTCATTGCCAAGCTCACATATCTTGTTTGTTTGAAATCGAATTTTTAGAAAATTTAGCTAAATGAAGCAGGAGAATAAAAGGGTATCTCTTTTAGGAAGAAGATAAGCTTTTTGAAAAGAGAAAGTATAAGATGAGACCAGTTTCCTTTGACACAAGGAGGTCACACTTATTCCTAGCCATCAAATGTGAAATCGACTGGCTAAGCGTGTGCTATTGATTATGCACAATGCTCAATAAAAAATTTCTCGAATTTTGTGTGTTGTTCTTAGTGTCCAAATTTCAAATCTATTTGCTAGAGATGACCGTGACCTTCTTGTACAAAAAATAGATGGACACATAGCATACATTCCCTTTTGAAAAAAGGCCTATGTTAATGGAAGGAGGCATCTCCAAGACGCGAGGTGAGATTGGGAACTCATGGATGTTTAAATCTCAAAGGAAGATGTAGATTGAAAACTAATGAAATAGGAGAGGAATGGAAGATTTTAGTCAAACAAAATACAAGGCAGGATAGAACTATATGATGTGAATTGGGAACAAGAATTTGGAGGGCTTTCACACATTTGGTGCTGACACCTAGAGCCCTGCTAAGTAGAAGGTGGCAAATGCAAGAAAATTTGTTTCTGGAAGGTGTGTTGCAACTATGACTCCTCCTTAGGAACATTCTTTCACATCTCAAGATCATAAATTGGGATACAACAAGAGTGTTTCCAATACAAAAAAGCATAATTATTTGATGGGAAAGTCCTAGTTACGGTGCTCATAAGATTCACAGAGAAGAGGGCGTCCTCCTACTTGATACATTGGATACGGTTTAAATCATAGAGAGAAGCACATTTAATCAACTGATCTTTTGGACCGAGAGGGTGCTAAATTCCATGCATCTAGCGAGGCTGGCATTCTTTATATGGAATGAGTACTAAAAATAACCCAAAGAGGGAGGGTTTGTCTGTTGTATAGCATCTCTTTCTTAGGGAGGAGGCATCAAACATAAATTGATCCATTATGGTTCTATTTTATAGGAGGATCTAGATTACTCCAGGGGATACTTTAAAACCCAAGGCTGACTACGGACAAATCTGGCAAAGGGGTTATTTGGTGGATTTGGAGATCCAGATGAGAGAACAAAGGAAATATCTCAAGTGTTTTTTTTTTGAGAAAATATTTCAGGTGTTATTCCTCTCCATTATATGAAGATATTCTTTTAATAGATACTCCTTGGAGAATCTGGAAGGTCAAGATTGTGGAATTTCATTGAGGGAGCTTGATAAACCAATAAAAAGTAAGGACGAAGGGCGTAGTGAAATTGATTGCTAGATCAGTCTCATTGCTTGATTGTTTTGTCCGTCAACCCAGAGATCAGAAATTTTGTTTCCAAATGCATTATTGATTGTATTAAGCTTCATTTGAATGGTTGTAGCAAAAAAAATCATGGTTCATTAATTATAGGCAGGGCTTTCTGGGTGTGGTTCATCAACTATAGGCAGGGCTTTCTGGGTGATAGCATAGAGCATAATTAGCAGGTCCATGGAGACACAAAACATTGGATGAAATACAACAGAAAATTTAACCGTTTGTTTGGCTGTGGCGTGTGTTTGTGTCAATTTCCACATTGAATTCCATCAAAAAGTGCCATTTCCCGTTTTGGTGAAAACCAGTATTTTCTAATTTTCAACTCACAAATTGGCAGTGTTTGGGGTGCACATGCACTCCAAAATGAAGGTAAAATGTGGCAACCAAAGATAACACTGAAACCCGCTCTGGCCGTCACCTAGAAAACCGTGCCAATAGTGTCGAAAGTCAAAACATGTGTTGCTGAGGCCGATAGAGGCAAATAAGCTAGGATAGAAAGGCTCCATTTTGTTGCAATTGAGCACAATTTTCATAGTTTTTGGTGGTATCACATGGATAAACTAAAAAAAAGATATTTGTAAGGAAACTGAACTTTTTGAGGAGATGTTTGAAATGATTGATGTGAAATAGTAGATTAATGCAAATATGGGGAAGAAAATCAGGAGTCAGTATGAAGGCAAACAAAGGCATCAATACTGATCAATTGACAATACAGCAGCAACAGCAATTGCATTTCTTCAGAGGCAAAGCCAAAGGACAATATTCTTAGTCATGTTTTTTCCTTAGTATAATGTTTGATTGACATTCAAGATCTGTGTGTTAATAAGTCTATAATCTACGTAACTCCCTCCCTCAAACTATAAAAAAATAAAAAATCCTAACACCACGTAAATTTATAATACATTTACAGTGTCCAAATGATAACTATGCATTTTGAATAATGTTCTTTCTTTGCATCTGAAATATAAAAACAGGGAAATTAACCCAAAAGGTCTTAAAAATATAACAAACAGGAAAGGGAAAACTTCTTAGACTACAACATTTAAACAAACAAACTATTGCAGTTATAAAATAAGCATGAGACATGCAGAGGAAACATATTACAACCAACATGGATACATTGACTTTTCTATTGTCAGAATGAAATAAATAAGAAATAGAGCTTGCTCTTTTATATATCAACCAAAATAAATAAAAAACAATAAGACCAAAAAGGTTCTGTTAGTATTTCTTAGAATGCTAATTTTTAGATAGATACTGGAGAGCATAGGAAAGGAAACCTTAAAAGGTATATAAAATGGAAATCTTCAATCTTTGTATTATGCTCCCATAAGGAGAAACCAGATTAATACAAACAGAGAACAAATTTACAAAAATGCATAAAAGAAGCATACTGAGATTAGTAACACAAACATGTGGGTTATTTGATCTCCTTCAATTTCTAATGCAAAGAAAAATTGAAAGAGGGAAAAGTTTAGGTATTAATTACAGCATAATAAGCTCTGAATCTTCTTACTACACAAAAGGAAGTTTTTCAAAAAATAACAAGACCAACGTTACCATGTCCATTCCTTCCTATTCTTCTTCACAAAAGTAGAACAAATGTAGTTCAACAAAAAAAAAAAATCAAAAAACAAAACCCAAACAAAAAAAAAGGATGCCAGGCAACCAAAATTTCATCCCTTGATTACCAAGGAAAGAAACTGAGTACAGAAACACACAAATGAAGAATATGAAGGGAAAAAAAAAACTCTCAAAACACACATACTGCTTATTGGAAGTTCCCAAGTGTTGTAGTTCAATTCATTCAAAAGAACCCTCGATACAGTATGAAATCCCCTAAAGCAAAGTTTTCCTTTTTAAAAAAATTCTTCAGAAACCACCACAGAACCTTCTCTTCAAAAACCACTAGGGAAATCAGATCCAGAAATCGAACAAATCTTTCTTAATTGTTGGGAAAAAATAAATAAATAGAAGCTTTGAATAAATCAGAAATCTAATTTCAAAAAGAGCAGAGATCTGGTTTGACATGAAACGCCATATAATTAGTGGCTATAGTAGACCCAGACCTAAAAGCCCTAAACCCCAAATCATGGCATCATTCTTACTTTCATGCCAAGGAGATATGATATCATACTTTTATTGTTGCTATAGAAGGAAACGAACAGGAAAATAAAAAAAAGTATCATAAACTGAGAAAGCCCCAACAAATAGTCACTGGCGAGAGATGCGCGCACAGTGATTGTACGCAATCCCAAATCACATTTCAATTCTAAAATTTATAATTACATAAGCCAAAAAAACAAAACAAAGGACCTACATTAGAGATAAGGGGGGAAGAACACAGCAATAGGGTTGCTCTTATCTTTGTTCCTACAGTAAAGAAGAAACCTAAAAGAATAAAATTGCAGGGAAGCGAAACGGAATACCTCTTTCGTAAGCTTGAAGTTTTGAACAATGGAAGCCAGGAAGCTAAATATTTATATTGGGACTGAACAAAATATATTGCTTCTCACTTCTCAGAGAGAGAGAGAGTTGATAGTGGAGAAAGAGGAGGCGGGTTTTAAAAGGAGAAGAGCATGGTGGGGTGATGAAGAAAAGGAAAAGGTGAACGAGTTGTGTTTATGAGGACGGAAAGACAAAAATCTTAAAAATGGTAAAGTTCCAAGTAAATGAGTAAAGAGCAAACTAAATGAGTAAAGAGCACGTATACTATACTCCCTCGGGAGTAAAGTTTACTGAGGATATTTTCAATATAAAGTTTACTGATGGCTAATGGCTAGATGATATTCTTGAAACAAATCGAAATTTGAGTTTTTTTTTCACACTTAAATCTCACCCTCTAAATATTAGATGGTTTATGTTCAACTTTGAGACTTCTTTTTTTTTTTTTAAGTGCTTAGAGGCTGCAATTACCAAAAAAAGATTATTTGAAGTTAATCTATGTTATGTTTGACAATTGGAACTTAAGTTATTGAGCATCCCGAATTCTAACCCACACATATAATTCCAAGTTCGGTTAATATTTTTTTTAAGATGTGAGAAACCTGTCATCCTCAAAATTTGGGATCGTGGCCCTCCCACTCTCCCCATGGAGAGCGAAGCTTTAGGAGCGTGGATCACACCCCGTGGGAAAATCGTTCTCCCGTCACTTCGCGCACAACCTCTCTTGTTGATTTTGTTTTCCCTCTCTTCCCTCTCCAACTGCACCCAAAGCCCTCAAACCCATATACCCAAGCGTCTCTGTTCATCTCTCTTCCCCTTCTCTATTGTCTTTGATCTCACATAAAAAAAGCAGTGATTTGAGGGTTTTGGAACACATAAGTATGGATCTCAAGCTTGCTTTATGACGTATTTCTATATTTTTGCACAGTTTTGATGTTATTTTCATGCTTGTTTGTTTACTTCACCTCTGTCTCTGTAAATTTTAGGTCAATCTCTCACTCTCATCCAATGAAGTCCTATGGAATGAAGTCTTATGGACCTGAGTTTGGGGGTGAGTTTGAGCATGGGTTCAGAGGTGGGTTTGAGCATTGGTTCGGGGGTGGGTTTGAGTGGGCTTGTGAAAGGAGCCGACGTGTGATTTGGGATGGTTTTGTTGCGCTGCTATAATTTTTCCATTCTTGATTTGGCCCATTTGATCGAAAGATTATTGTTTTCTTGTAGGGCTCGATATGGAGATCATTTTGATACCAACTTTGAGCCATGAATCATGTTTTTAAGCCATTATTATGAGACTTGAATTTTGGTACCAACTTTGAGCCATGAATCATGTTTTTAAGCCATTATTATGAGACTTGAATTTTGGATGAATCTTGAAAACTTCAAATTCGATTGTGTGCTCGTTCCTTGATATTGCTTCGTGATTTCTTCATCATAGAGCACTGAGCATGCCGTCACAATCATGTTGCAACGAATGTAGCTTGATTCCGTGTTCGGATGAGGATTTGTCATCTTGAGTTTTTGACTGGAATCTTGAATCCGGTGGCCGGAATTTACAGCAGCTTTGACACCTTTGTTTGTGCAATACAATCGTTCATTGTACGCGATGTTTGGACGAGAGATAGCCTCAGACCTCACGCACCTAATGCAATTGGTTTCGTGGCGATCGGGTATGTTAGGGTCGTGATCTGGTTGCTCGAACAAGAAGTGCTACTGCTGAATTTTCTGTAACTTCCTTCATGGATCAAAGACTTTCATTTAGTTTTTCTCTCTACTCGGGCGTCATCCCGAGGCGTGCCATATATTGAATTGTTCGTCGCAATGAGACGAACATGCTCACCAAATTTGGAAGCGATCCGACTTGGAACAAGTGAGATATAAACCTCGAAAGTGACTGCCCATGATTGTAAAACACAGCCTCCTTTAATGGTGTTTTAGTGCAGGGTGGCCACACGGGAATAGTGTACGGCCTAGCCCTTTTTAGTCTTTTACCCATAACTTTGTCTTGGAGTGCCCGATTAAGCCAAAATTTGATCTATAAGGGTTTTTTATCGTGCCAGATCTAATGGCGGTGGTTTCATAGCTGTTTGACACACCAACAATATAACTTTAGTTATGAGGTCCATTTCAAGGTGTTAAATACTGATTTCGCTGAAATTGTTTCTTTATTTTCACTGCCTTAGACATGTCTGATCGCGATGAAACTTGGCAAGCGGTCTTTTGAAGTGCTTGATGAAGATCGTGACAAGTTATGGGGCCATTTTGAGACTGTAAGGAATATCCACTATTTTGTAGACTTTAATGTCCTGCTTCTGACCAGGGACCAAGGTGCTGAAAAATACGTTCAAACAAGGATAATTAAAACCAAGAAAAACATCATATAACTCATTAATAAAGCCTTATTTCAAAGCAGGTAAGTTAGGACCATAAGCATTCACCAAACCCCAAGAAAAACCAACAAAAGGGCCATTTAAAACCCCCAAGAAAAAATCTGTCTCTCACAACTAAACTAAATCATTGCAAAAACTGAGGGTCCCACAAAATCCAAAGAACTCCATAAGCACCAATAGAGTTTATAACCAGAAAATTAATAGCACCTAGTTCCCAAACATCCCTTACCCCAAAGACATTAGAGCTAAGCAATTTGGTCTCTTTAAGAGTCAAAACAACATGTTTGTACTTAAAAACAAAAAATAGGACGTCCCTTTTATGCTTGGGATCACCCAAACCTTTAACATTTCAAGAAATAAAATTCATTTAAATTGGGGGTTTAGAAGATGAACCTTGACCTTCCACACAAGGTCCAAAGATCACCTCCTCAAGCATCAATGCTTCCTTCAACACATCACTCTCAACATCTTCAAATACAACAAACTTAGTATCTGCATGATGGACTTCAAACGACAAATACTCACTGCTCAGGTCCACAGGCTGGTTCCATCAACTTGATGGCCTTAGAAGAAGCACCATCATTAAGGTCGAACTTTGCTGTAATTCTAGCAAATGAATGACAGGGTTTAACAGACCCTTTGACCTTCTTCACAGCCAACATCTTCTTGGCAGGGGTCTGCACCATCTTCTTCTACTCCTTTTTATCGTCCTTCTCCACCATCTCTTTAATTATCTCTTCCTTTTTGGTAGTCTTCATCTCCTCAAGAACAACCCCAATGGGGACATTGAAATCAGCCCCCAGATCCCCAATCATTGTCTTGACTCTGCCATCATCAACCTCCTCAATATCCTCAGCCTTCCCTTTACCGCTTATCCATCACTTCCTCACCATCTCTAACCTCGGACAATTCAACTTCCCCTGAGACTTTCGAAGCATAGATTGAAAAATAAGAGAGGAGCAGGGGGTGTTGGAAAGGGTGATCCACAACATTTAGTGGCTCTCCAATAGAACCATCCACCAATGCAGAGTAGGGTCAATCAAACCCTCTATTCCATCCTGCATAGCTAAAGCCTCAGCCTACTCAATCTCTTGGACAGGGTCGAGAACCACTATGGCTAATGGGTCAATCAACAATGGATCATACCTGTACCTTTGACAATAAGCTTGTCCCCTAATAGCACGACACTTAGCCGAAAGAGGATACATCTTGATCGACACTGACACCACTAAAACTAGCCTCCAAATCTTCCCCCAACTATGGCTCAATAGCAAAGAACAATCCACACCCACAACATGAAGGACCAGGTGTTGTACGTCATTTTTGACGTACCTACATCTCTGACACAAATAAGAAGAGAGCCAGTGACAACCTAGTCTTGCTGGTGCCCGAGATGTTGCCAGACCAAGGGAACACTACAAAATAAGCCTAACACTAGGCAACCTTGGAGAAAGTGCCATCACGCCACAAAGAAACCTTACAACTATAGCCATATGCTAGGGACTTCAAAACAGTACCAGACCACTGCTGTTATATTTCGAATGTCGAAAAACCCTAGTGTAACAATCCTAAAATTTC
>NW_006497889.1:30275-108661 GCF_000471905.2 Amborella trichopoda
GAGAGAGAGAGAGAGACATCACATGCCCAAGAAGCAATTTAGATTGGATCACATTGTCCAATCATTTTGAGCCCTAAGTATGCTTTAAAGCTGTGTATTGATATATGCTTTTGGTTGTATGAAACTAAAGTTCTTTTATCTCTGTTGCTACGACAAGCATATACTTAACCTATTATAGCAATGGCCAGGTGCAAATGACGTATCTATGATCCAAATGGCTGATGTGGGCATTGGCATCAGTGGCCAAGAGGGACGTCAAGCTGTTATGGCTTCGGATTTTGCCATGGGGCAGTTCAGATTCTTGGTGCCCCTATTATTGGTCCATGGCCATTGGAACTATCAGCGAATGGGCTACATGATCCTCTATAACTTTTACAGAAATGCAGTGTTTGTCTTCATCCTCTTTTGGTGAGTTCTTTTCTGATATTCAATTGAAAAGCATTTCAAATTCATGAAAAGCATGTTGAGCTCAGTTAAAAAGAGCTGAGGCCCTCTGAAAATGAAGAACTCTTAGGTGTTAGGGATTTTAAAATTCCTTGTTCTTGAATATTATGGACACTAACCTCCTTAAAATTCTCAAAATATACGTTATTCAAGCAAAGATAAGGAAAGGACAAAACCAAAGAAAAAAACCTAGAAATGCAGCTAGAGCTAAGAGAGGGAGAAGTCGGAACATACAAATGAAAACTCCTCAGTCGATTTCTAAACAAATTTCTTCTTTTGTAGCTGTCCGAAGAAATGTCTTATCCCTCCAAACTACAAAACACAAGGAAAACAGTAAACTGAATGATATGTCCCTATAGATTCATAAAAAACTTCCCGTGCCACAATCTGTTAAAAAACCCATCAGAGAGAGCCTGATGTCCCTTCTCATAATGTATCATTATGGTTAAACAGACAATCTCAATGCACGACATTAACTCTGATAAACACATAAAGTGATCATCTGAAATAAGTGTTAAAACTTCGTTTGTGTGGGACTAGACGCTTCAATGCATAATAATGCCTATGATGACAAACATAACATTCAATGATTGGTCTGCAGGTATGTTATTTACGCTGCATATACCGTGACCACAGCAATCACAGAGTGGAGCAGCGTTTTGTACTCCGTAATTTATACATCATTTCCAACCGTTATTGTGGGAGTTCTTGACAAAGATGTGAGCCATAAAACTTTGCTCAAATACCCTCGGCTCTATGGAGCAGGACAAAGAGGGGAGAGTTACAAATTCAAGCTCTTTTGCTGGACAATGGCAGATACATTGTGGCAAAGTGCAGTGGTTTTCTATATCCCTTACTTTACTTATAGAGTGAGTACGGTGGATATATCAATGCTTGGAGATCTTTGGACCCTTGCAGTGGTGATATTGGTTAACATCCACTTGGCCATGGATGTATTCAGGTGGTCATGGATAACGCATGCTGCTTTGTGGGGCACGATAGTAGCAACATGCATTTGCATCAGTGTCATTGATTCTGTACCTTATTTACCCGGCTATTGGTACTCTCTCTCCCTTTCTGCATCCGAATCTGTATTTGCATGCAAAGAGAATGCTAAACTTTTCTGTGTTGTATTTCAGGGCCATCTTCCATTTTGCAAATGCTGCATCTTTCTGGTTGGATTTGCTCTTCATCGTGGTGACAGCACTGATTCCTCGTTTTGTAGTTAAGATGTTTAAGCAGCATTTAAAACCCAGTGATATTCAAATTGGTAGGGAAGCTGAGAAGTTTAGGAATCCCAGTAACCAGCCTTCTCAAGTAACAGTTGAATTGCAACCTGTTGTGGATCCAGTGAGGAGATGATACCGTGAATTTGTTTTTCTTTGAGTGGCTTTTGTTTTTTGTGTATTTTATCCCGACTTTTACATGTATAGTGTCTTATTTTATTGTAAGCCATGGCGGCCATTTGGGTGCTGCTTGCTTCCCGTATACCTCTATCCACAAGGATTAGAGTTGTAATCCCTATTGGTGGGTTTAAGATGTGTAATTCCAATTCTTTTTGTTAATAAATCCAATTAAGTTTTGAAAATAACTTGTAATCTTCTTCCTGATCATTTGGTTGATCATTTGGTTTGTGTTAAGTTTGTATTTGGTGCTGGGGGGTGAGAAGTAACCGGGCTACATCTTGGTTTCTCATATAAATTCGAGCCTTGTGCGCCTTGGTTTAATAAGATCATTTCCTATATATTGAGGACAAGTGGTAGAGTAAGCCTCTTTGCATCCTGTGTAGGGGTGGCAACCGGTCGGGTATGGGTCGGATTCGGACTTGGAATATCACTTATGGACCTGTACCCGGACCCGGAATACCACTTATGGACTGGTACTGGACAGATCCAAAGAATCTAGACCCGTAATCGTACTAGGGATATGGAGACTTAGTAACTGGACCCGTACTTGGGACAAAAATGAGCAGAACTCCTTAGTTGCTGATCTTCCTCTTAGCATCAAGATGCCAAATAAAAAAGCATGAAATTAAATAAAAACTTGTCATTTTTGTTAATCCTCCATTGAGCATCAAGATGCAAAAAAGAATGCACAAAAATCAAATAAAAGCTTGTCATTTTTGCTGATCTTACAACGAGTATCAAGATGTAAAAATGCAATGCACAAAAATCAAATAAAAACTTGACATTTTTGCTTATCAAAATCCAGCTTGGAAGAGAAATTGGGTTTGGCAGGCCGAAGGCCGGAGGGGATGAGAGTGAGAGTTGGGTGTTTGCAAGGGACGAGAGAGAGAGAGAGTTGGGTTTTTACAGGGGAAGATACAGAGATAAAATGTAAATATGTGATTGAAGCTTCGAAGATCGAACAGACGCAAAGCTCGGCCGGCTAGGGTTTTCGAGGTCGAAACTTAGAATAGAGAGAGAAAGAGGGAGCTCAAAGCCTCAACGATTCAGCAAAACAGGCGCTGGTAGGGTTTGCGTTTGGAAAGGGAATTGGGTAGGATTTGGCCAAAAAAAACTTAAAACATGTTTGCCTAATTAGAGCTAAATTATAGTAAGTTCGGTTGTAGTTTAGTTAGATAATTACATTTTAAAATATATAATATGATTTTAATTGAATAATGAATTATTAATCTTTATATACTTAACATCCTAAATATAAACTAACGGATCCAAGTTAGTTACAGGGTGAGTCCAAAACCCATACCGGTACTCAAGTTTTTTGGTGTGCATTGTTGGACCCGGACCCTACCTGTGGGTCCAAAGATGGACCCATACACGGACTCAGTTCAAGTATACGTGCCGAGTTCTAGATTGGGTACGGATCCATGGCCAGCCCTAATCTTGGGACAAAACAGAATCATATGTTTGCATATGGGCAAATAATTGGATCAGCTCTACTTCATCATGTGCTCCCACTTTTCTTGGTTTTCCTGGACATGAACCCAAATTTTGAAGGACATGAACCCAAATTTTGAAGCATTAATCTTCTTGTTAAAAAGTTGCAAAAGCACAAGGCACACAAAGCAAGTCCACACCCTTCTCATAACAAATGGCCTGCTGAACTTCAATTTCGCAACCCCGTTCATGTGGAACACCCTGATCATGGCCTATTCCCAATCCACAGCACCTCACAAAACCTTCTCTCTCTACACCCAAATGCTCATCAATGACATTCACCCTAATAATCATACCTTTCCCTCTCTAATCAAGGCCTCCCCAACCCTTCTTTCTCTAAGAACCATCCATGGCCACATCATAAAGCATGGACTAGGTTTAGGTTTAGGGTTAGATGATTTCATTCAGAGCTCCCTAATACAATTTTATGGTGACCATTCCGAAATTGAGGATGCCCACAAGGTATTCAATGAAAATTTCGGACCTGACATAGCATCACGCAACACCATGCTAAATGCGTGCTTCAGGAATGCAGACATAGTCTCTGCTGAAAACATGTTCAACCAAATGCCTCACAGAGATGTGGTTTCTTGGACCACCATGGTTAATGGATTCACCAAGAACAAGCAATATAAGAAGGTCATGGACTTCTTTGGGCTAATGTTAGGCTCTAATGTTAGGCCTAATGAGGCCACATTGGTGAGTGTTCTATCAGCCATGGCCAACTTGTCTTGCCTAGATGAAGGACAAGCATGTCATGGCTATGTGGTTAGGAACCATCTTAATTTGAGTGCTAACATGGGAACAGCTTTGATAGACATGTATGCTAAATGTGGATGCATTAATGAAGCCATGCAAGTGTTTTCAATGGTGAATGTGAGAGAGAGAGGCATTTGTACATGGAATGCGGCCATCATGGCCTTAGCAACACATGGGCTCCTGGACCAAGCTCTAGAGCTTTATGAGCTCATGCAAAAAGCTAAGGTCCGACCCAATTCAGTCACGTTTGTGGGTGCATTATCGGCCTGTGCAAGAGGAGGACTTGTGGACAAAGGGCTTGAGATTTTTGGCTCAATGGGCCAGCTTCATGGCGTGCAACCAAGAATGGAGCACTATGGGTGCATGGTGAACCTACTCGGTCGAGCTGGGCTTATGGACCGGGCCCTTGAGTTGATTAAAGATATGCCCTTCGAGCCAGATTGTTCAGTGTGGGGTGCACTATTGGGTGCGTGTTCGGTCCAGGGGGATGTGGGGTTGGGTGAGGTTATAGGGCTCTGTGCAATAGAGGCACAGCCTATGCATTGCGGGCGGTATGTGATTTTGTCGAATATTTATGCAACAGCCGGTCGGTGGGCTGAGGCGGCAGAGATGAGAGAAATGATGGCAAAGAGAGGGATAAAAAAGGTGGTTGGATGGAGCCGGATTTGGCAAGTTGCATGAATCCCTGTATCTTGCACACATGGTGCAACTATATTAGTGTTTTAAAGATCACCAAACCATGTAGAAAAATTGGTCACAAGGTGCTTTGGGCAGCTGTGTAAAAACTGTGATGTAAATGTAGATTGGTACCTTTTGAATTTGAAGAATTTAAAATGTAACCCAATTTTAATGACAAGTTAAGTTGAATTTTGTTGTTAGGGGAAGCCAGGCATGGGTGAAGAGGTATCATATTTGTTACCACATGCACATGCAACACAAGTCCCATGGAGCAGTCTTTTCGATTTTACTAGCTGTACTGCAAACTTATCTCAGGCCTTGTTTTCGATCAGAAAAAAATAATTTTTATGAAATTTATTTCTTATGAAACAAATTTCCTATAAAATGGGTTTCCAGTGTTTGGATGCAAGTTGGAAGATATATTTCGGGGTTAAATACAGGAATTTGTAGAGAAAAATATAGTGGGGGTAGAAAGAAGGAAATCACTGGAACATGAGAGATGTAGAAAAATATTTATATGAATGGGGAGAGACACGAGAAACAAAATATAAGGATTTTTGGGAATAAGAAGAAAGAGATGGGAGAGAGAGAGAGATATGGGTAAGCAAGGAGGGAGAGAGAGAGATCGATTGCGTTTTTTGGTTTTGGTCCTGATAGCCGTATGCTTGTTTTATTATATTATTTTATTTATTTATTTTTTTTGCGTTCAGCTCCACAAAAAAAAGCAGACAGAGAAAAATTACTTCTTTTTAGTTTATGGGGAGAAACCCCAGAATTTGAAACCAGAACTTAGAAATGGGTAGTTTCTGTAGAAAATCATTTCCTGGTAATCTTTTTTTCCAAGGATCCAAAAATGAGTCATTTGGATTCCTAGAAAACGATTACCATAAAATGGTTTTATAGTGAGATTGCCTAGTTCTGCCATTTGGATCCAAAATTGTTTCTCCCAAAAGCTAGAAAATCAATTTTCCCATAAGATTTCTTTTCTTTGTCATACAAAAACTTAAAAGTAATGTTCGTAAAATCGAATTGGAACGGTTAATCGGACATAGGCCTGGAAGCGGTTTAACCGTCCTAAACGGTAAACCGGCCGATTCCACCGCTCTAACCGGGCAAGTCTTAGGCGGTCAAAAAGTGTTGAAAATATATAGGCGGTCAAAAAGTGTTGAATATATATATATATATATATATATATATATATAGCTACTAAAATATAAAAAGCATATAAAGAATGATTAAAACAAAACACATTCAAATGAAATTGAAAAATAATGAAAAAAATGGATTTTAACCTATCTTATATTTTTCAATGGCTATTTTTAAAATTTTATAAAAATGATGGAAAAATATAAAAGTGAGTATTAATGACCAAATTTTTTTTTGATCTTTACCATAATGTAAAGAATGTTTAAAAATGCATTACAAATCAAATTTTTTATTTTTGAGAATTTATATACATTTTTTATTTTTTTTATGTTTTTATTTTAAATACCGGTTGATCACCCTAAACGGCCAAAATCGGAACCGGACACTAGCCGGTTCCGATCTAATCGGGGGTCAGCGGTTAGATCGGGCGATTTTGTGAACAATGCTTAAAAAGGATTGTATAAAATGAGACAATTTACTTTTGATACAAGATAATCCAATTACTTACAATCATCCGATGTGAAGTTTGATAGTTTGGATGTGTCACAAAGTTCGAAAAAAATTGTTTTGAAGTTTGAGCTTGGTCAATTGAATAATTGCAGCCATCCAATTTCACATCTAATGGTCAAGATTAATGTCTCACCTTGTACATCCAATGTCAATGATATTGAACAACCACTTTATCTTTTTTTTTTTTTCCAGTGAAAGACTTTTAGATGCCTGAACCGTCAAAGTCTAGAAGTTCGAACTTGTCTTTCATGTTAAAAAATAAAAATTAAAAATAGACCACAATTTAGATATGGGTGCTGTTTGTATAGAGCGGAGGCACTAAACAATTAAATTAGAACCCACTTTCAAATATTGTCAAGAAATGTGGTTTCAATACTAAAAATCTTTGACTAGCCTTAAAATATATTTCATCTTTAATTATAAAATTTAAAGCTTAAAAAAGAGTGTAGATCGAGCAGGTATATGAAAACTTCAATAACTTAAAAATTGACAGTCCAAAAATGAGTTACAAGATGCACTATTTTCAAAGCTTGAAATCTGTTTTTTTTTCTCAAGTCCATACAACTTTATGTCGAGATGATCAATTTGAGGATATTTGGGCATCAAAACAACCTCTTCTAATGACATTTTTTGGATAGGCTCTAATTTGAGTGTTTAGAACCTAGGCTCTATATAAACTTTTTCCTTTAGATATTGGATGTCCAACAAAGATAATTAAAAAAAAACAATGAAACTTGATCACAAATAGATAATATAGGAGACTATTTTTTAATATCAAAAGTAAGTGAGTTTTTACTCGTCAAATTTCCCTCTCATTTTCTGTGTTTGTGTGCATTTGCACTTGGGTTTATCTTTATGAAACATTATTATTATTCAAATAAACCAATAAATTTCCTCATTGCTTTACATGCTTATGTTCTTTTTGCAAGTTCGGTGGGAATTAGATATGTTATTCTTGTTGGTCGTCACCACGTATTAAAGATTTCATGCATCTGCTGTTTGTTATTTATTTCCCCAACTGCTTTTCACATTTTTCGGAATTCTCTATTTTTCATATTTAAATGTTAATTTGTCATTTTTGCTTGTTTTTTTCTACTCTAGGTAAATATGAATCTTTGGAGCCTAAGCTATAACTTCGGGTAGGTTTTGATGATTCATTTGGCAGATTTAGATGATTTGGTGGTTAGGTTTTAGTTTCTTCATATGCAATCGGTCTACTTCTCTTATCACACCAATTGATCACATTAAGTGAATCTCTTTCCATTATATAACAACCCCAGTATTCCTCTCCGTCAACAGCTTCAAACCTTGCAATAAAGCACTGAACTCGGCCTTATTTGCCATAGAAATACCGCAAGGACCGGAAAAAAAAAACAATAAATGTCCATCTGAATTTCTCACTACACCACTAGCCAATCCCATATTTCCCAACACGCTTCCATCAAAGTTTCATTTGATGCAAACAGGCAATAGTGACTCCGTCTTCCTTTTGGCTTTGATACTGTTGAAACATTATTTGACAATATTTTTCAAATTCACCCCAACATCCACCATTGAGATCTCAACCGCCTACTTAGTTAATGAAAACCAGCACCACAAATTATTTAAAATTTTATCTTTGACACCTTAAAAAAAAATTCGTCTATTTATTTCCTTCTATATCCCCGATAACATAGCTACACTAAATATCTTTCAAATCAATTGGTCACATTTTGGCAGATCTAGCAATTCTCTGTGCACCAAATTGTTATTGTGTTCTCTTGGCAAAATCAATTGAATACCCACAAATTGGAATGCCTATTCCCAAATAATAGAAGTGAGAGAAATGTTGAAATAAATGATCCCCACTTTCTATGTTTTCTTTACAGAAAAGAATATATTCAATGAAATTTTCCCCCTCTTCATAAGATTATCAATAGCAAGCAATTTTCTTTGCTTGACATTCAAAAAAAGGCATAGATCTTTTGTGGAATGGGCATATTCTAAGTATGTTTCACCCTCGGATGCGTCCATCTACATCAATCATGGTACAAAATCCAAATGTTGATCATTCTCTTTTTCCTAGACCACATCATCTTCAAAATTCCGTGCAATATAAATGAAGTTCAAGTCTGCCACCAGATATGTAAGTTGTTCAATAATGACATCTGAGACCCTATTACGAGCAACATCCAAAACTTATTAGACCCACCTTTGCTAAATGATTCAAATTTTTTTGATAAATAACTATGGATAGTATGTCATCAATGGTCTATCTCCCAACCATTTATGATACCAAAGATTGATTTTGTCTCCCTTCTCTACAACCTATTAACATTCTTTGCATCTGTTGCCTTACAAACCCATATTCCTTTCCAAACATGAGAATCATCTGATGCCCTTTTCCCTTTGCTAATCATTCGAGAATTTCTAGCAATTCTATATTTTGGCACAATCACTTGCCTCCATAATTGACCTTCACATTGTAACGACTTCCACCACTGCTTTGCCATTAGAGCCTTATTAACAAGCTTCAATCTTCTAATACCCAGCTCCCAATCCCATTTTAGGAGCACAAACTCTATTCCAACTCACAAAGTGACATATTTTTTTTTTGCAAGGGAAATCCCTCATCAGTTGCTCAATCTCTTTACACACAACGCTTGACATCTGATAAAGGGGAAGGTTGGCCAATGAGGATTTAATCAAACTTATTTTGTCAACTAAAGAGAGGAACTTAGTCTTCTAAAGGTCAAGCTTGATTTAAAATCTCTTCATTATTGGATCTTATACCAATCTCAACAATCTTGAATCTGATATAGGCATTCCAAGGTATTTAATTGGGAAAAATTCTACATTGTACCCAGCTAAATACATAAGCTACCTTAGTTTGAACTAAACTAAACTCTAGTGTACTTACAACCTTCTTAAAATGACCTAAGCCCTCAAACCTTCCAATTTAGGTTAAGCCTTCTAAAATATGACGAAGCATACCAAATAAGCCTTAAGCTACCTAAAACTTTCCTAAATTTGTGCGAAACCCTAATGGCCCCATAACCCCTCAAACCCTAGTCTTAACTTTACTTAATCCTCTTAAACCCCATCTTGAAGGCCGTTATCCCACTAAGATGACCCAAAATGGCTACTTCAACATCCCAAAAAAGCTCCAATAGACACCATAGGATAGGTAGTGTGAAATTGTCGAAATGTTGAACGCATGGTTGTCTGCACTAAACCCTTTTAATGTGCAACAAAAACTTTGCCGCTAGCGGTAGGATCTATGTCGTAGATGATCAATGGCCTTGATTTTTCGGCTAATTGTTTGGAGCCATTACTATAGTCTTTGTCTATAAATAGGGACCCTCACCATCCATTTCCAAGACACTTAGATAGACATTTTAGGCAAAGCTTTGCCGTATTGTAGACTTAAATCTAAGACCTTTAGAAACTCTAATATCCTAATCCTAATTCCTAAACCCCGACCAGACCATGAATTTGTCTTAGGACCCCAGTAGGCCTAACCAAATCCTACACCAATTCTTATGCCTTCCAAGCTATCACACCCTCACTACCTACACCCTTAGAGGTCCACCCTATGATAACTCCCTAAGATCTAGACCTATACTGTCAAATATCCAAACTCATCTTCAATACTAGTCATTCTTGTCAGGCACTCTAAGAAACATGAGAAAGTCGGCATATGAGCTTCGATTTTGAACCGGGCCAATGATTTAGGGTGCTGGGCCTATGGGCCCAGCTTCTCAATAAGTTGGTTCTTTCTTTCTCTTTTATTTGATTTATATAATTAGTTTACCTTAGTTTTAATTCTTTTTCGAAAGCACTTACCAAATCTGTTCCCCTCTTTGCTCTGAAATTTTCAAAACTTCTTGCTCTTCGAAAATTTTCAGTTCTGCCACCCCCATAAGCCAAACTGCCAGTGGTTTATGGGGAGATTCGTCTTTGGGCAATTTTCTTGCTCGAGACAAAATTTGAAGGAGCCCTTGATCTACCACTTATCGACGTACTTGGTGCAACAACTAGAAGTGCCATCCTGCGCCTTGCTGCCCTCAGGCGTAAACAGTCTGGCCCCCACAGTGGGGCCCATCAAGCATGAGGGGTATTAAAATCAGTGGAAACACCCTCTAGATCTCAATCCAAGGGGTGGTTGTTTCAGGTGAAAATTCGCGTTCCTTAGCCTAGAACATTTTCGGAGCCATGGGGGTTGAGCATGTATCAGCGTCAAAGAGTATAATGTCAAGGTCCTTGCCGCTTAAGAAAGGAGCTACTGGAATTTGGTAGTTCAGAATTGTTAAAGCATTAATATATTAATTTCTGCTTTTTTTCCTATAACATGCTTCAACACTGCCAAATCTTAAGGATTTTCAAGTGCATGAGAATTTATAGTTCGCATATTACTTGGTTGCATCCAGCCAGTGGACCTATAGGGCCCCTGGCTCACGTGTCATTGTTTTTTTGCCACTGGACCAACGAGGTACTTTTGTCGTAACATTGCTTTTATTGCTAGCATTTAAGGTTTTGACGCTTTCTTCTTTCAGCCCAGAAAAATTTATAGATTTTTTTATTCTAGTTAATTTAGTTCTTGGTTTCTTTCTGTTTTGTTTCATCTAAGTTTTTTAGTTGACAAAAAAAAAAAAAAATATTTTTCTTGCTTAAAGTAGATCCTCTTTCTTTGTTTTTTCTTTCCGAAAAAAAAAAAAACTTCTATTCATTTTTGTTATTTTACTGCTTTCTTGTCCATTTTCATTACTCTAATTCTCTTGGGTCCCCTGGTCCATCACTCAAATCATGCCTTGCTCAAGCCTTCATCGGCTAAGGTGCACGACATTTGCACCAATCATACTTCACAAGATTTTACTTTGTGCGTATTCTATGTGCACTTTCCTATATAGACACACATTTTCATGCGCACGAGTGTGTATTCCACACCCATCCACACTCTGTAGGGCATGAAGGAAAATCAAATTGATTTTTTTTAAACACTCATTTCATTTTTTTGCCGTTGCTTAATTACTTTTTTCCACATCTTCATAGTGTGGCTCATTTGATCTTGTAAGTAGGTATCACAATACTTTTTCTCTATTTATATCATTTTTTCTTTGTTATCAACATTTTGTTGAGCAGCTTGGTTAGCCAGAATATGCTAATATGTCCCATGCACTTCCAAACTAATATTGGGACACCTTTTGGTTCTAAGCCTTTCCTATCTTTATCTTACTCAAAGCTTCTCTTACTTTAGATATCCTAAGCTTGTGACTGTATCTATGACCTTAGACCTCATTTATGTTGAAGGTTTCTCCTAATGCTGTATTCCCAAAGTGTTCATCATTTGAGGCATTTGAGGAATCGAGTGTGAAGATTCTGATATCATTTTCTAAATTTTGGATATAATTTTTATTTTTAATTTAAATTCATTAATTTATTCTTTTATAATTTATTTATAATTATTGTACATGTAACTTACATTTTCCTACAATTGATATGACTTTTTTTTTTTTCCTACAAGCCAATGCAATCTAAATTCATCTTATTATATTGTTTTGGATTTTTTTATTTTCCTATTTTTTCCATAAATTTCTCATTTTTTTTTCTTTTTTATTTTATTTTTCATTTTGGCCGTTTTTGTACTTAGGCAGTTTACTCAGCAAGCGCATTGACCGAGTCCTAATCTTGAGCCAAGTAAATTGACAATGAATATGCATTGATATGTAATCAGTAATTTTTTTTAATAACTATAGTCTAAGTTACCTAAAATTACTCATTAGATTTTAATTATGTAGATTTAATAATGCATATTTGATTGTTGTATAACCAAATTATTACGTGATTTGGTTTAATTAGTAAAGCCATGTTGATTTGTGAAAGCTTATTGAATCCATATTTGATCTTGTTTACAAACTAATCTATGATTTGTCTCAGAGATTTATATAAAAAATTATAGAGATATAGAGAAGTTATAATAGTTATCTACGTGTTAGAATAAGATTCCGGATTCCGGATTCCGTTGCAGTTTTTCTCTCATTTGATGCTTGACTCTAGCTTGATAAGAAATCAAATGTAATCATTGAACAATTGGATTATGAAATCTTCATCTTGCATTTCCCCAACAATGTGGACAATATCTACTACTTTTTTCTTGTAAGGGAAAATATCATTTAAGGGGTCAAAACCCCTTATAGATTGTTAAATTAGTCAAAAAAAATTTCATTTCATACTATATGGTTCAATTTTAATTCTTATTTCACTATGGGGATTTGATAATAATATATATTAACATAAAGAAAAGTTGTATGACAAGTGTTTATACTTGAAAATGTGGGCAAGGGACTTCGCCCCTGCCTTGGTTTCATGTAAGGACCCGCGTGTGTGACGAGGAAGCCGCCGTGCATGAAGGAAGACGCCGTACATGAAGGAAGCCACCGTGACTGACGAGGACGCCGCCGTTCGTGCATGGGGATGCTGCCGTGTGCGACACCACTGTGCACGTCACCGTCGTGCGCGACACCACCGTGCACATCACCGTCGTACATGCCACCGCCATGTGCATCGCCGCCATGCGTGTCGTCATCGTGCGCTACACCGCCATGTGCGTTGCTGCTGAGAGTGAATGTATAGGGCCATCCAGGGAACTTCTATGAGTACCTTGTCGCACTTGTATTCCACTGAATGCCACATGTCTGCCATTGCATGCCACTTGGGTGCCCCTGCACGCCACCTGCACGCCACCTGCTTGCTGCCTCCCCCTCTTTGCTTATAAGTACCACCCTTCACACTCCTCTCAAGAGTTTTTCTCTCCCTCTCACCCACGATCTACATTTCAAAACACTTAGAACCTCAAACTTGGGACCATCTTTGGAAGCTTGGCCTGTGTGGGGGAAACTTAGAGTCTTTTGATGCATCTAAGTGGGTTTAGCTATCATGTCTTCATGTTTTTAGTTAATGCATGCTTTCTTAATATATCAAATTATGAGGTTTAAGCATGATTTTGGATGAAACTTTGAACATGAATATGGCTTGAATGCTCTTGCAATCTTGCTGGAATGTGTTTGTTTTTCCAGAATTATGACTCTACTTTGAGTAATTTATTGAGTACTGATATTATTTTTGTTGATTATGAAAGTTTGAGAGGAAATACCTCTTTAAGTCTATTTTAAGAAGCAAAAGACCCCATATCAATATCTATTTTGATTGGAAAGTTATGAGCCATTTGCTAGAACATGTCAGAATTATGAAAAGAAATTCAAGAAACTTTACATGTTTTTGGGCAATAATGTTCACTGACCAAATCATTTTATAATGAGCTCAAACTACTTTTGAATGAAATATGAGTGAGTCTATTTTTAATATAGTTTTGGAATCAAAACGAAATTCCTTACGGTTTGCAAATTATGCCCATTTTTTATAAAGATATCACTATCGTGAATGTAGAAACCTTTCCAAAACTGTTACATGTTCACTAACCAAATCATGTCAGAATGGGCTCAAACCACTTCTAAATGAAATATGTATGAATATATTTTAAAAAGAATATTTGAAAGCATGATGAAATTTTCTGTGATTTGAAAGTTATGTTCGTTTTTCTACAAGGATACCACACTGGATTTTCTACTGAATTTTCCAGAACTATCATATGTCTTGTGTAACATTGTTTACTTACTACAATGGCTCATAATGAGGCCAAACTGCTTCTAAAAGACTAATGAATGAGTCCTTTTTCAAAATGGTTTTGGAACCATTACGAAATTTCCTATGGATTAGAAGTTATGCCTATTTTTTGGAGAGACTGTCGCACTGGAATTTCTGCTTTGCTATGAAATAGTGAATGCTTATGAATTATTGAATGTGCATGATTGTAATAAGACACGCCTAAGAATTATTGAATATGCATGGTTGTAATAAGACATGCCTATGAATTATTAAATGTGCATGGTTGTAATAAGACATGCCTATGAATTATTGAATGTGCATGGTTGTGATAAGATATGCCTATGAATTATTGATTGTGCATGGTTGTATTAAGGCATACCACAAATGTGATATAAAGTACTATGCAATGGGCTATCCATTGGTAGTGTGATATGATATCATACGAACGTTATGTCGGCAATTGAGATCTTTTCCTGACTCTCAATGATAGGAAGGGAATTAGGATGTCAGTCCAATGGGTGGATTGCGTCGCCCAATATATGTATAAATGACACTACGCAATGGGTCATCCATTGGTGGTGTAACACCCTCTAGTTAGAGAGTAAAAGAGGGTCGTGTCTTGTAAGGCCATCGCCTATCAAAAGCCCCAAAGCGCGTTGGAGGTTGTGTGTGTGTGTGTGTGAAGACATTACGAAATGGGTAATCCATTTGTCATTATCTTCCCTCCTGAGTAATGGTAGAGGCCCTAAGCAATGGGATTTGGATTGACTTGATTGATATGACTTATTATTCAAGAATAGGTATTATTAGGATTACCTGCTGTAATTATATATGTATGCCTGAATTATTGATATGTTATTTTAATGAAAAGAGTTGATAAACTGTTAGCTCATGCGATATCTCATATCTGATTTGTGCTTGCTCCACCATGAAAAGAAATTTCTCACGATATGTTGAACTGTGATGCATGATTCCATATTGTAAAACATATATGAATTATGGGGACGGTTATGAATAACTGTGTATAGGCAGGAATGCATGGCACTTTGATCTACTTATCGTGTTTTATAGCTCATCCCTTTGACTTTCTTTAATGTAGAGTGATAACTCGTGGTTTGAGGACGGACGATTGGGTGGTCGCTGCTGACTGTTGGAGCTCAAACTTGGCGAGGAAGCTTCTTTTCGATTGTAGGTTCTAGATGGCAGTTTGGTCATATAATTGTTTTGTTTTTGTGTTAGTAAATGTTGTTGGGCTTTTAGTGCCTTGGGCATAGTTGTAATGATTTTGGAGCTCTTGTATATATTTTGGTTTTAGTTTGTCCAGCTTTTGATGGTTGTGTTTGAAGTTTTGTTTCATTTCGTGGTTTGCTTTGATTCCTTCTTTTCAAAAGTGTTGAGTGCACTCCCACTTGAGTAGCATTCGCTACCTTTGATCACGGTCCTGCATTATGTTGCCCTTCGACATGTATGACAAGCTGGCAGGAGGTGGGTTTATGACAATTTATGGTATCAAGGCAGCCAGGATAGGATTCTTAACCTAGAACGTCTTAGAAGTGTCCTTAGAGTGATTTTTGGATAGGTTAGTAACTGGGTGTTCCTGTTTTAGGTCAACATGACCAGGACTCGTGCCAACAATGTAAGTTCTAATAATGAGAACACCGAGGCCTTGGGGGAATTCTTCAAGATGCTCAAGGTCATGACTCAAATGATGAAGGACAATATGCCGGCCTCAGCTGCGTCCCATCAGGCCAAGATGACAGTGGATTGATTGAGAGGTTTAGGAGACTTGCACCTTCAGCATTCTTGGGACACGGAGGAGTGGAAAAGGCTGAAAAAAGGAGGAGGCAAGTAGAAAAGATTTTGGAAGTGTTGTATTGTTCGGATGAGTAGAAAGTGAGACTGGGGACTTTTATGTTAGAAGGGAATGCTAAGCACTAGTGGAGTTTGGTGAGGCAATATTAAGAGGAGACAAGGATTGAGGCAACTTGGGAAAGTTTTCTAGTGGCATTTAATGAGAAAGAAAATAAGTGGAATTTATTGAGCTGCAGCAAGGGGGACTGTCAGTGGAGCAATATGCAGCTAAATTTGTAGAGCTCTCTCGCTATGCGCCACGTATCATCAATACACAGGCACGTAAGGCAAGCAAGTTTGAGAGCGGCCTCAGGCCAGATATCTGAGGGATAATAATGTCAGCCAATCTTAACATATTCTCCCCGTTGGTAGACCTAGCCATGAAGATTGAGAGAGATTGTGAAGAGTTTCGATTGAGGAAGGAAGGGAGAGTAAGGTCTGCACCGTCTGGAAGCTTTGGGAGGAACACTCGGCCATGTCCTAGGAGAGACTTTAGGCAAAGGTCTACTTAGGGCAATGTGAAAATCCAAAGGACCTTCCCGGGCGATGTGAGGGATGACCGGCACTCGGTCTTCTCATATTGTGGATTGAATAATCAGTCTTCGACTGAGTGCTACAAGAAGTCGGGGACATGTTATCGATGTGGCAAGCTTAGCCACTTGATCAAGAACTACCCTATGGTGAAGCCCGAGGACAGACCGAAGACTTAGGGTCGAGTGTTTGCGCTTACGGAACAGGAGGCAAAGGCTTCTACCTCAATGATCCGAGGTAAGCTTTCTATTTGTGGTAGAGAGACTAGAATTTTAATTGACCATGGCTCGTCTCATTCTTTCGTTGCACCTCATTTTGCGTGCCATCTAAATGTTGAACCTTCACTTCTTGACTGGACTTTAGTAGTGTGCACGCCTATGGGGGATCCTATGAAAACTGACATGATATGAGGGGTGTGTCCTGCCCATGGACTTTATACTTCTAGATTTTCGGGACTTTGATGTTATTTTGGGCATGGATTAGTTCTCCACACACCATGTCACTGTTGACTGTTATGATAAGACTGTTACCCTTAGACACCCTAACCAATCTGAGTTACACTTTGTTGGTATCAAGGAGGTTACCCCTCTACATTTTATTTCGGCCCTTCGGGTTTACCATCTTTTGGCTAAAAGATGTGTTGGATACTTAGCATATGTGGTAGAGAATCGGGACGTCCAGTCCAAGTTAGAAAAGATACTAATGATAAGAATATACCCAGAGGCCTTTCCTGAGGAATTGTCATCTTTGCCTCCAGTAAGGGAGATAGAGTTTAAAATAGATGCGGTCCCTATCACTTCCCCTATCTCTAAAGCCTCAGAATTGAACGAGCTAAAAGAGCAATTGCAGGAGTTGTTGGAAAAGGGATTCATCCGATCCAGTGTGTCACCTTGGGGTGCGCCGGTTCTGTTTGTGAAAAAGAAGGATGGGTCTATGAGACTCTGCATAGACTGTAGGCAATTGAATCAAGTAACAATGAAGAACATGTATCCCCTGCCTAGGATTGATGATTTATTTGACCAGCTTTAAGGGGCCCAAGTGTTCTCTAAGATTGATCTCCAGTTGGGTTATCATCAACTATGGGTCAAGGAGGGGGATGTTCCCAAGACCTCATTTAAAACCTGATATGGCCACTATGAGTATTTAGTAACGCTGTTTGGATTAATTAATACCCCAGTTGTTTTCGTGGATGTGATGAATACAATTTTCAGACCATTCTTGGATGATTTTATTGTGGTCTTTATTGATGATACGTTCGTGTATTCGAAGAGCATAAAAGAGCATGAGTAGCACATGAGAGTGGTCCTTCAGGCTTTAAGGTGGGAGAAGTTATATGTCAAGTTGAGCAAGAGTGAGTTCTGGCTTCCTAGTGTGGCCTTCCTTAGGCACGTTATTTCTAAGGATGGGGTCGCGGTTGACCCTTCTAAAATTGAAGCCGTACTCAAGTGGAGAAGGCGAACAAATGTGTCGGAGGTCCGTAGTTTTCTCGGGTTAGCAGGTTATTATAGACGCTTTGTAGAACGATTTTAAAAAATAGCACTCCCTTTGACTCGTCTAACCCAAAAGAATATGAAATTTGTATGGTCAGATGACTGTGAGAAAAATTTTCAAGACCTAAAGAAGAGACTGACTACGGCTCCAATACTGACCTTACCAAAAGGAAATGAGGACTTTGCAGTCTGCACCGATGCCTCTCATAAAAGGCTCGGATGTGTGCTTATGTAGCGAGGGAGAGTTATTGTGTATGCCTCTAGATAGTTAAAACCGTATGAACAGAATTACCCAACCCATGATTTAGAACTTGCAGCTATAGTTTTCGCCATAAAAATATGGAGATACTACCTCTATGGAGCTCAATTTAAGGTATTTATGGATCATAAGAGCATCAAGTACCTATTTTCTTAGAAGAAATTAAACATGAGGCAAATGAGATGGATGGACCTATTGAACGATTATGATTGTACCATCCAATATCACTCGACCAAAACTAATGTGGTAGCAGATGCTTTAAGCAAAAAGCTCATAATATCGGTGGCCCATCTGATGGTCCGAGAGATGAAGTTGTTAGAGGATGTAGTGGTTTGACACCAAGCTCCACCCCTTGGTGGTGGGGTAAGTATGACAACTCACATAAGGCTAGAGCCCCAGCTTTTTCAACAGATCCGGCTAGCACAAATGAAGGATACCAGCTCATAAAACTTGTGGAAGAGATGAAGCTGGGAAGGAAAGATGATTTCTCTACGAGCAGTAATGACTTGTTGATATTCAAAAATCGAGTTTGTATCCCGAATGATGGGGATGTGAAGAGAGCCATCTTGGAGGAAGCTCACCGCTCTCGTTATACTATACATCTCGGGCGTACTAAGATGTATCTAGACCTGAAGAAAATTTTTTGATGGAATGACATGAAAAAGGAAGTAGCATTGATTGTTTCTGAGTGCTTGACATGCCAGTAAGTGAAAGCTGAGCATCAGAGCCCCGTCTGATTGTTGCAGCCCTTACCCATGCCGGAATGGAAATGGGAACACATTGCTATGGACTTTGTCTCTGGTTTGCCTAGAACGAGTTCTGGGGATGATAGTATTTGGGTCGTTGTGGACTGGCTAACCAAAGCTGCCCACTTCTCGCCAATTCGCATGATCTACACCTTGGACAAACTCTCCCAGTTATACATTAAGGAGAGAGTGAGGTTGCATGGAATGCTAGTTAGCATCGTGTCCGACAGTGACACTAAATTTACTTGTAGATATTGGATTAGTCTGTAGTCGACCTTGGGGACGAGACTTACTTTTAGCACTGCTTTCCACCCTCAGACCTATGGACAATCAGAGACCTTAGAAGATATATTAAGGGCTTGTGTCTTCGATTTTAAGGGAAGCTGGGAAAATTATTTCCCTATGATTGAATTCACCTATAACAACAGCTTCCAAACCAGTATTCAGATGACACCTTTTAAGACCTTGTATGAAAGAAAGTGCAGGGCACCCATTTGTTGGGATGAGATTGGTGAAAGCAGGCTTTTAGGACCAGAAATTATCCAGATGACCTCAGAAAATAGTTAGTTGATTCGAGAGAGGCTCAGGATTGCTCAGAGTCAGCAAAAGAGTTACGCCGATAACCGAAGAAGAGAACTCGAGTTTGAGGTGGGTAATTGGGTTTTCTTGAAGGTATCGCCAACTAAGGGCATTATGAGATTTGACAAAAAATGGAAGTTGAGCCCACGTTACATTGGACCTTTTAAAATTGTGGAGAGAGTTGGAGGTGTGGCATATTTACTTGCCGTACCACCTGAGTTGGCAAACATCCATAGTGTCTTTCATGTATCCCTGTTAAGGAAGTACCAACCTGACCAGTCCCAAATTTTGAAGTATGAACCAATTCCGATAAGAGAAGACCGTACCTTCATTGAGCAACCAGTTGAAAGACTAAATAGAAGGGTGCAGGTATTGCATAATAAGGAAATTTCCCTCTGGTCCGTGTTTTGTGGTACTACCATTCACGAGAAGAGTCGACATGGAAATAGGAAGATGAAATCCCGGATAAGTACCTCCAATTGTTCGATTAGCAGAAGTATGATTTTAGGGACAAAATCCTTTTAAGGGAGCGATGATGTAAGGACCCGCCGTGCATGACGAGGAATCAGCCGTGAGTGAAGGAAGCCGATGTGCGTGATGGAAGCCGTCATGCGTGATAAGGATGCGATCGTGCGTGCATGGGGATGCTACCATGCGCGATACCGCCGCGCGTGTCACCGCCATGCGTAACACGACTGTGTAGTTCACTGCCGTGCCCGTCACCACCGTGCGCGTCACCGCTGTGCACGACACTGTCATGCACATAATTTTCATGCGCGTCACTGCTGTGCATGTTACGGTTGTGCACGACACCACTGTGTGCGACAGTGCCGTGCACATTGCTATCAAGAGTGAATGTATAGGGCCATTCAGGGAACTTCTATGAGTACCATGTGGCACTTGTATGCCACCGAATGCCACATGTCTGCCACTATATGCCACTTGGGTGCCCCTGCATGGCACCTACCTACTGCCTCCCCCTATTTACTTATAAGTACCTCCCTTCACACCTGCTCAAGAGTTTTTCTCTCCCTCTCACCCATGACCTACCTTTCAAGACACTTAGAACCTCAAGCTTGAGACCATCTTTGGAAGCTTGGCCTGTGTGGGGGAAACTTGGAGTCTTTTGGTGCATGTACGTGGGGTTAGCTACCATGTCTTCATTTTTTTAGTTAATGCATGTTTTCTTAATCTATCAAATTATGAGGTTTAAGCATTATTTTGGATGAAACTTCGAACATGAATATGGCTTGAATGCTCTTGCAATTTTGCTGGGATGTGTTTTTCGAGAATTGTGACTCTATTTTGAGTAATTGATTGAGCACTGAAATTATTTCTGTTGATTATAAAATTTTGTGGAGAATTACCCCTTTGGGTCTATTTTAAGATATAAAAGACTTCATATTAATATATCTTTTGATTGGAAAGTTATGAGCCATTATCTAGAACATGCCAAAATTATGAAAAGAAATTCCAGAAACTTTACATGTTTTTGTGTAATAATGTTCACTGATCAAATCATATTAGAAAGAGTACAAACCACTTTTGAATAAAAGATGAGTGAGTCTAATTTAAATATGGATTTGGAATAAAAAATAAATTCCCTATGATTTGGAAATTATGCCCCTTTTTCTATGAAGATATCATTATTGTGAATGCAGGAACATTTCCAGAACTGTTACATGTCTTGTATAAGATTGTTCACTAATCTAATCATGTCAGAATGTGCTCAAACCACTCCTAAATGAAATATGTATGAATCTATTTTAAAAATAGCCTGGAAATAATGACTAAATTCTGTATGATTTGATTGTTATATTCGTTTTTCTACAAGGATACCACACTGGATTTTCTGCTAAATTTACCAGAACTATCACATCGCTTGTGTAGCAATGTTTGCTGACCAAAATGCCTCAGAATGAGGCTAAACCACTTCTAAAAGATAGATGAATGAGTTTATTTTCAAAATGGTTGTGGAACCATGATGAAATTTTTTATGGATTGAAAGTTATGCCCATTTCTCGAAGAGACTATCTCACTGGCATTTCAGCTTTGCTATGAAATAGTGAATGCTTTTGAATTATTGTATGTGCATGGTTGTATTAAGAAATGACTATGAATTATTGAATGTGAGTGGTTGTAATAAGACATGCCTAAGAATTATTGAATGTGCATGGTTGTGATAAGACATGCCTATGAATTATTGATTGTGTATGGTTGTATTATGACATGCCACAAATGTGATATGAAGTACTATGCAATGGGGTATCCATTGGTAGTGTGATATGATATCATACAAAAGTTATGCCGGCAGTTAAGATCTTTTCCTGACTCCCAATGAAAGGAAGGGAGTTAGGATGTGAGTTCAATGGGTGGGTCGCACCCCCCAATATATGTATAAATGACACTACACAATGGGTCATCCATTGGTGGTGTAACGCCCTCTAGTTCGAGAGTAAAAAAGGGTCGTGTCTTACATGGCTACCGCTTATCAACATCCCCAAGAGTGCTGAGGGTTGTGTGTATATGTGAAGATATTACGAAATTGGTCATCTATTTGTCATTGTCTTCCCTCCTGAGTAATGGTAAAGGTCCTAAGCAATGGGATTTGGATTGACCTGATTGATAAGGCTTCTACCTCGGGAATAGGTGATACTAAGATTGTTTGTTGTTATTATATATATTTTCCTGAATTATTGATATGTTATTTAAATGAAAATAGTTGATCAACTGTTAGCTCATGCGATGTCTCATATCGGATTTGTGCTTGCTCCATCATGAAAAGAAATTTCTCACGATATGTTGAACTGTGATGCATGATTCCATATAGTAAAACCTTCATGAATTATGGGAACGGTTGTGACTAACTGTGTATAGGCAGGAATGCATGACACTTTGATCTACTAACTGGGCTTTATAGCTCATACCTTTGACTTTCTTTAACGTAAAGTAATAACTCATGGTTTGAGGATGGATGGTTGGGTGGACGCTGCTGAGAGTTGGAGCTCAAACTTGACTACGAAGCTTCTTTTTTATTGTAGATTTTAGATGGCAGTTTGGCCGTATAATTGTTTTGTTTTGGTGTTATGTAATTGTTGTTGGGCTTTTAGTGCCTTGGCCATAGTTGTAATAATTTTGGAGCTCTTGTATATATTTTGGTTTAGTTTGTCCAGCTTTTGATGGTTGTGTTTGGAGTTTTGTTTTCTTTTGTGGTTTTCTTTGATTCCTTCTTTTCAAAAGTGTTGAGCACACCATCTGAGTGGCATTCACTACCTTTCGTCACGATCTTGCACCCTGTTGCCCTCTGGCATGTACGACAAGGGGGCAAGAGGCAAGGCTGGACATTTCTGGTGTAAACAAATTGAAGAGTTAGAAGAGTATGGGTCCGGTCAAATTATGTTCTGAAAGATAATCGGGTTTGAAGACCTTATCTCTCTCGACTGGCAATGTTAGCTTCCCTCTTATTTGAACCTTAGAACTCAACAAGAAAGCTTTCGAAAAGGGGTTTGAGAGCAAAAAGGAAGCTTTTAGCAAAATATATTTAGAAAAAGAACAAAGGAAGAGAACCACAAGTAAACAACTAAACTAGGGAGATACAAGTAAACAGGGGTAAAGAATTTAACTACAAAGTATAAGAAGAATAAGGAAGTAAGAAGCATAGAGATCACAAAGACTAAGCTACTATCTAAACTAACATGCATAACATAAAATGAAAGAGAGAGAGAGAGAGAAGATTAAAGAAATGAGAGAGTGGATATGAAGAAGAAAAGAAAGGAGATCTCTGCTAGAAAGAGAGAATGATATAAATATAAGATGAAAATGGAAATAATAAGATAACATAGATGAGAACCAACCACAAAGAAAAAAAGACTAAAACTATTATTAATAGATAACATGCAAGGAGAGTAATAAAAATAGATATAAAAGAGAGATAGAATAGAAGTTTTAGAAGGAGTGCTAAGATAAATGAGATAGAGAGAAATAGAGAATGACACATCAAGAGGAAGGAAGAGAGGAATAAGGCAAGTTTTATAGGTAGTTCCCTTAATATAAGAGATTTTGCATTCAACCTAAGTGCAATTGTTACTATCCTTCATGAAGGTGGTAGGCTATTTAAGATAATAGAAACTTGAATGCACTCGGAGATTTCATTCCCAGCAATGGCTAAGGACAATGGCTAAGTCCTTAGCCATAACAAGCATCTTGTATACTTGTTCCACTACATTATTACCCTCCTTCATTTTAAATAAGTTATATTGCTCTAATAACAATTGGAGGTGTGTTTAAGAAGTTATGTCATATTTAGTTTTTATTGTCTCTAACATTTTTTTAGATGTTTCATGGTGCTCGAAAACCTTAATAAGGTCATCTTCCATAAAAGTTAACACATATTTTTGTTATGAGGTTATCTTCTAAATTTTTTTCGAACTTTTTCCTTTCTTCTTTAGTTGGTTTATCACCAACTACTGGTGGATCATCTTTTAGTACAATGAGGAGATATTCCATCTTCCTCTTCCACATCCCAAAATTGTTTCAATTCAATTTTTCAACTTTAGAAAGCTCAGCCATTACAATTCTACTAGCCATTTGCTAAGATTTGTGTGAGCAACTTAATACTTTCTAAGTTCTAAAGAAGCTAAACAAGGCACCAAAACTCTAATATGTAGTCAATACTTGTACAGAGAGAGTTATAATTATTTTATAAACAATATCAGTTATTAAGTGATGCCTTAAAAAAAATTGAAATAGGTAATCTCTCAATCTATAAGTATGTACTATAATTATCAAAGATAGTATAAAATTCCCATTTATATTATTTATTTGGTGTGCAAGAGCAATATCAATGGTGTGTGAGCCCTTATAAAAAAATAACAAATATTAAGTATGTCATTCACTTTAGAAGCAAATCAATTTCTATATCACACCAAGGCAGTACGTGCATTAATTGTATTCAAATATCAGCAAAATAAGTCTCCTATAAATTTTTTTTTGTTTGCCCTCCTCCCCCCTCCTATAATTTTTTGTTTTTTCTCCCTCCTCCCCCTCCTATAATTTTTTTTTGTCTCCCTTCCTACCCCCCCCCCCCCCCCCCCTTTCTTCCCTCTTTTTTTAATAGAAATATTAGCAATATATAAGGAACCAAAATAGCAAATTAAGTACTCAGCCCCCTTCTTCCTTCTTTTTTTTTTTAAATAGAAATATCAGCACTATGTAAAGCAACAAAATAGAAAAACATGTATTAAGCCTCGATCCCACTTTTTTTTTTTTTAATAATAGAAATATCAGCAATACAAAAAAAATGAGCAAAATCAAATTCTTTAGGTCATTTGTTATCTCATTATGGACCACCGGATAGAGACAATATAAAATAATGGACCCGCACCAAAATCAACGCTTAGAAGTAGGAGATAAAGGTTACCACAAATATTATTTGTTTTTAATGAAGATATGCACAACAATTAGAAGGCAACAAAGTTTCATCTTTCTTATGGTTTTTTATTGAAGAGAGCACAAGGGTTTGTGGTTGGGCAACAAAGTTTGTTCTTCTTCTTGATATTGATCAGAGAGAGAGAGAGAGGCAATGGTTTGTGGGTTTCTTGTATTGAAGAGATAGAGGGCATTTTGTGTTGGATTTAGACCAAAGGGGGGAGAGGGAGTACAATAAGTAGCAAACACATATTTTTATGGATGTTGCAGAGAGTACATCAAAGTGATCAACTAAAACTAGGTAGTCAATCCCATATCACTATACCATATATCCATATCACAACTTATCATACAAAGCAAACAGCTGAACCGTAACTCGAGCCAAATCACCCTCACAATTCAAACACCAAACCAAACCCATAAACTAAAATGGGATAGAGGTGATTTGGAATTGATTAAAACAAAAGGACAACACGATACTTGTCCTTTAATTAACATTGTGAACCAAGATAAGATGCCAACGGGTGATATACTGGAGCACAATGTATATACAAAATTGGGCATAAATCGTAACAATCAAATCAAATAAGCTCTATTGTTAAAAAATTTAGAGTAAAAAAAAAAAAAAACAATGGGAAGATGAAACCTGGCAGCTATGATACCAATATTAGTGAAAATTGATGGAGCGCGTATGAGACCAAACCTGAGATCAGAGAAGGGGTGTCGTGAGGCTGAAGATTGCAAAGCCAAGTGGTTAAGTGCATTGATTTCACCCTCCAAATCTAAGTGATCTAGCAGCACGTGTCTCGGGTTTCTGGTGAACCCAGGATTTGAGCTCTGTCGGAACCTTGCTCGAGGGCAAGGGTAGGTATACCAATAAATAAGAGAGGCATTTTAAGTGGTTACGGAACTTACTCGGGCTGGCTTGCGTGGGCGCCCTCTTAGATCACGAAGAAAGCACTCCAGCAACTTCAGCTGGATCAGAATCTGTAATCCTCTTGTTTTTCTGCACAACACTTCTATGGTTAATTTGTAAGACAAGTGGGTCGAAAGACCTACTTTGTCTTAGGGCAAAGCACGTTCCTATGAGAAGGCGATGAAGTGCAAGGTCAGATGAAAGACGGAAAGGAGAAAAGAAATTGGTGGAGGGGCGAGACTGACATGATGGCCAGAAGTCACTGACTCGGAGTGGCAACAAGACGGGCATGGTTCACAGAACTAGCATGGCGGTAATACTACTCAAAACCAAGGTCGGCACGGTGTTGCCAAGCTAAGTCTACCCTCAGCCAAGCGAGAAGAGAAGTGGTGAAGAGAGAAAAAGGCGAGGCAGAAAAGAGAGGGAAGATCCAGACTCGATAGGCATCACGGTGGGCCATTTGAGGAGACGACGCATCCCTTGTGGACGACACTAGCTCCTGACAAAGCACACATCGATGGTTTCTCCTGGGTCGCATGGTGATAAGCATGGAACGCAAGGAGAGCGACAACGAGCACCAGGTACACAGAGGAAGCTGGTGGACGGTGATAGGCATTACCAAAGCCCATAGCGGACGACGATAGATGTCGTCGTCTACACTAGACGTGCGACAGGGAGAGATCCCTGCAGGCGGCAACAAACCTCACCATTTGGGTTCCTCACCGAGACTTCAAACCTACGTATGTGGGCAGCGATGGCAGCGCCGTCTACAGACCTCACTTGGAGGGAGGAACAGACGAGTAGAAGGGGAAAGGGGCTAGCTGACATTGCCCTGTGCGAGCTGTAAAACCAAGAGAGAGAAATACACGACACTTCCACTATCATGCACAACCTCTTCAAGGAACTCAGGCTAAGAAGAAGGATAAGAGAGGGGAGAGTAGAGAGAGAATAAGAGAAGAAAAAGAAGAGAGAGAAGGTTTTATCTCAACCCTAGGGGTACTGATCAGAAGTTTCTCTCACCTCACTCTCTCTCTGAAACGTAACACCACAATGATAAGAAAGATAAACTTGTATTAAGTGAAAACTCTGTCTTGTGTGTGTGTATGTCTTTTGTATCCTCTTTATCTCTCTCTATCTTTGCGTACAATGATGATATGTATATATAGAAGTGTGCCCCAAACATGGGTGGATGATCAAAAGAAACTCTAATTGCTGAAAATTAAGATTAAATTGATTTAAAAGAAATTAGAAAATAGGGTGCAAAATGACAGATTTGCCCCTTCCTAACAAGTTGTGAAATTCCAGAACAGTTTCTCTATTGCCCTAGGACTTGCGTGTTCTTGCATGGTTGATCCAGGGTCTTTCTGATGCTCGGTTGATCGTAAGATGGTTGTTTTCTTATAGGGCTCGGCATAACGATCGATTTGATACCAACTTCGAACCATGGATTGTGTTTTTAGTACACGATTATGTGACTTGATTTTTGAGTAGATTTGAAACTTTGGATTGATAGTGTGTTCATCCCTTGATGTTTTTTCTGTGTTTTTTTTGTTGAACCATACTGAGCATGCCGCTATGATCACGAGGTACCAAACACACCTCGATTTCGTATGCGAACGAAGGTTTTGCAACTTTGGAGTTTTGGTCGAAATCAAGGATTCCAGCGATGGAATTTGCAATATGTTTGTCAGCTTTGTATGCAGAATCCGATCATTCATATTGTACGGGGTTCGGGTCAGAGATGGCCTGAGACTTTACGCCCACAATGGAACTGGTCTCGCATCGATCGGGCTCACAAGCTACGTGATGAGGCACGACACTGCTGAATTTTTGCACCTTCTTCACGGATCAACATCTTCTCTCTAGCTTTTCTTCGCGTTCGGGTATCGTCACGGGGTGTGTCACATATCGAATCGCTCGTCTTGACTAGACAAACTTACTCACCAAATTTGAGCACGATCTGACATGGGAGGACCAAGATATGAGTGTCGAAAGTCACTGATCATGATTTTCCCTTCAATGGTGTAGTGTTGCAGGGTGGCCGCACAGGAATAGCATGCGGCTCCACCTGTTTTACTCTTTCGCCTATAACGTCTTCTTGAAACATCCGTTTGAGCTGAAACTTGACCCCTAGGGGTTTTTAACCATTTTGGATCCAATGGCAGTGATCCCACAGTAATTTGAGATACTGAAAAATGTAGCTCTAGCATTAGGGGTTCATTTCAAGGTGCTAGAGGTCGATTCTGCCGAAACTGTTTCTCAATCTTCACCGCCTTAGACATGTCTGAATGTGACGAAACCTAGTAGGAGATTCTTGAGAAACCTCACGAAGATCTTGGCCAGTTCTGTGGCTATTTCGAGACTGTCGAAATTTCCACTACTTGCTAGGCCTTTATTGAGCAGGGGCCCCCATGTTGATGAAAAATGCCTTCCAACAACATGCCCCACCGAATGTTGTGCTTCAAGAGAATTGAGAAGTGCAATCATTCAAGAAGTTTGAGGGATCTTTGTCGGAGTCCACACTCTCAAGAGACTATATGCGGTTCTAGAGCATGAGGCCTTCATTAGAACCTCCTCGTAAAGAACCAGGCCTTTTTTGAAGGCCAAATGCGATGAACCTTCAATCGGCATTGTTTTATGCTACACCAGGTTTTCTTTTGATGCTCAAGGTATCTCCCATAGGTCTCTTCTAGCGGGGTTCAGTCGGGGGCTTCTGACCCACCCGAAAGTCTGGTCCCAAGTAGGTTAGGGGGTTTGGCGAAGACGTACCCTGAAGCCCATGGCAGGTTATACCCTAGCTTCGTCAGTTTCTTGACTTCACGATGATTCATAGCATTTTTAGAGGGATCTTTTGGTCGTCGTCCTCACCCTCAAGGACTCTTGTTGCTGTTGGGAGATTTTGTGTGGCTCTCACTCACCGATGAGCAGCGTCATGGGGGATCTTATGCGGCTCTCACCCCCTGTGTGCCTTGAAACTGGGGAGATATTGTGTGCTCTCACTCCCTGATGATCCTTGAAAGTGAGGAGATCATGTGTGCTCTCACTCCGTGATGAGCCTTAAAACTGAGGTGCCGACTGAAGTTGTGGAAGTGCGTCAACCTACCTTGCCGCGGGCGATCTTATGTGGATCTCACCCCTTTATGAGCCACGAAACTTGGGGTGCCGGTTGAGGCTGTGGAAGTGCGTCAACCTGCCTTGTCGGTCCATTTCATGAGTTTTCACTTGAACAGGAGAAGTGGTGCCGTGAGGACGGTTTTCACTAGCTTCTGTTATTTTTGAGCTCTTTTACCCATGACCGTGTGGTCATGTCCACCCTTTTCATCCATTTTTGCTCATGGTGCCCTTTCGGGGTTTTCATCGTGCCTAAGTTTCTTTTTCTATGGAACTCTCTTACTCATGGTTTCGTGACCATACCCCTCCATCATTTTTACTCATGGCATTCCCTTGTCAGGTGTAAACCATGCCCATTTTTCTTTGAGAAGGCGTGTTTTAGGGTCGTGCCTTTGAGACCTGTGCAAAGCCTTTTAATGTCATGCGACCGGGACATGCACTATAGTTTTTAAGGTCATACAGCTGGACCGTAGCAGTAAGGAATGGCAATGTGAAGAGGCCATAGAGTGAGTCTGGTGATGACTTTGACCCACTTGGGAAGATGGCATGGAGTTGCCTGAAGAGAGTTGATGATGAGTGAGCGAATGATAGTGACCCACTAACTGGGTGGCGAGACGGCTCGTCGGTTTTGTGAACATGGGTAAGATTCATCAGAGAAAGGTGAAAGAAGGTAATGGTGGTGAAGACGATGCGTGCACACGAATGGGACGGTTAGGGAAAGCATGCGTGAAGATGCACGTTAAGGGCGTATGCGCGTACGCAGACTCACCAGGGAGACGATGGAAGTGGTGTGCGCACATAGACGGTTAGTTAGGGAGGACGTGTGTGAAGATGCACATAAAAGGGAGGTGTGCAAGCGTATGGGGCGTCTTTAAGGTCATGCCTCCTAGACCTGGGTTAAGCAGTTTAACATCATGTGGCCAGGATGTATACTATGGTTTAAGGTTATATATCTTGGACCATGGTTATGCACTTTAAAGTCATGCTACTAGGACCATGCAGTTTGTGGTCATGCAACTAGACCTCCATTATAATTTACGGTCATATAGTTTGGACTATGGCTGTGCAGTTTAAGGTCATGCAACATGGACTAAGTTCCAGTCGCCATGCCAGTAGGGCTTCATGGGGGTTGGTAGGTGGGTAGCAATCTGACAACCTGGGGATAAAGATAGTTGAGGTTATACACATGAAGAGATGTAGAGAAAGGTGGTGACCCTAAGAGGAGTAGTAAATGGGAGAGGCTTCACTGGGGATTAGGAAGGCCAATGTGACTCCATAGGGATGATGAATATCGGTGTGCATGGAACTCTGACAAGGTAGAGCACGAATGAACCCCACAGGGATCGAAGGAAGGACGACTTTAACTCTCTGGGGATGATGGGGTAAGTACGCCCCTTGCATACATCTAACTCCTCTAGGGGTCTTGTTGGAGTAATGAGTATGGGCTACGTGTTATAGTTTTAGGGTCTTGTAGCTCGGACCATGGCTCTGCAGTTTAAAGTCATGCAGCTAGGACTATGCAGTGTGTGGTCGTGCAACTAGACCTCCGCGATAGTTTAGGGTCGTATAGTTTGGACAATGGTGTCAAGCCTTTTACCGTCATGAGGCCAAGACGTACACTATGGTTTAAGGTCACACAGCTGGACCCTGGTCGTAAGTTTAAAGTCATGTGACAAGGACTTTGCAGTTTGAGGTCATGCGAATAGACCTTTGCTATAGTTTAAGGTCATATAGTTTGGACTGTAGTCGTATAGTTTTGAGTCATGGGACAAGGACTATGGCTGTACAGTTTAGGGTCATGCAGCATGGACCGTGGCTATGCAGTTTAAAGTCATACAGCTAGGACTGAGGCAGTGCAGTTTAAGGTCGTGTAGTACAGACAGTGTTCATAGTGAGGGAAGTGACTCCATGGGGAATAGAGCCATCACCAGAAGATTGGCTTGCTGAGGAGTGAGACTGTGGTGCAAGGATTGAACTTCCTGAGGTTGTGGGATGATGGTCGGAAGGAGAGTGCCAAGGTGTGCGCGCGACACTAAGTGTGGAGTGGCCCATGCGTTAGGTCCCTTGGTGAAGCGTGCGGCAAGCCCTTGTAAAAAATGTGCGGTGATAACTCTTTGATGAGGCACGTGACAATAGCCTATGGACTAGACACGCTCGGTAAAGGTCTTGACAGGGTGCGTGGCGATGACCACCTGAACGAAGAGCATGACGATAATCCCCTGGGCGAAGTGCTCGATGAGAGTCTTGACGAGGCACGAGGCGATGATGCTTCGGGTCTCGGGCTTGGCCCGACCAAGTCCGGTCTTATCGCCATCAAGAGCTGGGGGCTGGAGCATCATTTTGAGTTTGTTGGGGGCAGTCCTCGACACTACGGAGTATAAAAAGGGGGACCAAAGGGTAAAAACAGCCGAAGGGTTTTCAGAGAGAGAGAGAGTCAAGGCATCTAACACAGGTTTTCCAGCGAGCTCTTCTCAACCAAAACTTGCAGAGACAGGTCCTTAGGGATATTTTCTAGCGAGCTTCAGTAGATGCGAAGCTTTGCAGCGTGATTGCAAGCCTTTTTGACTAAATGCCAAAGCTTTTTGAGCAAGGAAGAGGGCTTCTTAAAGCCTTAGCAGAATTTTTTGGGGTGCCCTGCCGGAGTTCGAGTGCTCTTCCGGTTATTCTATAGCTGAAGGGACGTTGTAGAGAGTTCAGAGGGCTCTGTCAGCCCTTTGGTTGTTTGGGAAGAAGGAGAAGGGGCTGCATTGGGCTCACCTGAAACTTAGCAGAATTTTGGTGGGCTTTGGTGAACTGCTGAAGTGGGACACCAGCGAGAAGGGCCATCAGAGGGATCGCAGGGACTTAGAGGAGCTTTTTCTGGGGACTTCTGGTGGCTTGTCTAACTCCAGCAATGGGTAGCAGGTGGGAAGGGTTTTCTTGATGAACAAGAGTGAGTTCTCGGCTAGTAGAGGAAGCACCAGTGGGAACCCTAGGGGTTGCGGGACCAAAACATTCAAGGAGGTGAGGAGTAGTGGGACCGCGATCGGTCGCCCTATGCACGTGTGATGACAGGCCACCCACAAGTGTTAGGCGGCGTGTCTAGATTTTGAGGGATGCTCGTGTGGCACGTGCTGACAACTGGTGCGAGGCATTAATACACCCTGGTTCGCGGGATGTCGATAGTCTTTGATCGATCACGAGGCGGCGATTCCCTCCTGGTGGTAGATGGCGATACCATCCTGGTGAGCAGACGACGATAGTCTTGCCTTTGGCTGCGAGACGGTGCTAGTGTCTTCGTGGTTTTTGGTAAAATCCTTCCAACAGATGTCTTCTCAATGATCAGTCAAGGTCTCTAAAGCCTCTAGGAGGCAGGCTTCTTCTAGCAGGGACCTCGTGGTTATTGAGGATGGAGAGCCCATTATTACTGGGAATGAACCGCATCCTCTCCTCAACCTCCTATCTCTGGAGGTGAGAGTGAGTACGACCTAGTAATCATGGGTAATAAGGCGATCCCTCTTGACACCTTGAGAGGGAGTCGTGTACCTTTTGCTCAAAGGGAACGCCTTCGTAGTCACCTCCTTTTTGGGACAAGTTATCCACCCTCTTATCTGGTGCACTCGGGAGGATTTGCTGTATTGCAGGTTGTGATCCCTTTTCCTGTACAAGTCACCAAGCTAAATCGCAGTAACGTCTTCGCAGACAACGGATGTGATCTTCTTAGAGTGGCCTATCAACTTTTCAACCGGGCTTCTCTCTTCGAGCTAGTCATGTTCCCTTCTTTGGTGAGGAGGGTGATAGACAACCTCTTAGACTTTGTGTCCTTTGTGTGGACTTGTTCAAAACGAAAGTAGTTAAAATGGCTCAACAAGCTAGGGAAGTCTTGTATTTAGAATAATCAGCTTCTATTGAGGAATATCCCTCCATCAGGCCTTTACTCAGATTCTTTCCTGAATCTTTAGCTGTCATAGATTCTGCGGTGGCACACTTGGGTAAACTTAGAACCAGCCTACTCATGCGTTAGTTCGTTCACCCAGATTCCAATATTTCAGAGGTTCCTTTGATATTTCAAGAAATCGCATGTTTTGAAAATGAGGATGACATGACGATTCTTGAGCGCAACATTGGTGATTTTCAAAGCTTGATTGTCATGGCCCGTGAGGTGGGAAAGGACCCATTTTCTCCTCAGTTGGTACGTGGGGAATATCCTCCCTTAGTCAAAAAGTTTTCCCTCCTTCAGGCGGCAGCCCTGAAGGACGGAATCAAATGGGCGCAACAGGACCATTATAGGCTTAGTTTTGATATTTGAGTGGATATTTCTATTCTTGTACCAAAATCACTGATGTTTGTAACAATCTTTGATGAATGAAATAATTCTTTTCCAATTTTTTTTTTTTCTTCCACCCTTTCATGGTTTGAAAGAATAGCCCACTCCTTGTTTCATCTTGTGGCATCCTGTTGTGGATTCAATGACCTTGAGTGGGGGAGCAGTTGCTACCTCACCCCTGAGTGTTTGATTAGAGAGGGGCCCAAAATTCATGGTTCTCATAATTTGATGAGCCTACTCGCTGTAAATGCTCCAGTCTGGGGGAGCTTTGGCTTCGATTCGAGGCACATTGCTTTTGAGTTCGTCATAAGTCATCGCCTTAAGAACAAACTCCTTTAAATGCTTTGAAGCGACGCACATAGCCTTTAGCTAATTCTGGAGGCTGCGCACCTCGCTTCTCAACTCTGCCATGGGGTCTTATTCCTGAGAGTCAGAGGGCGGGCTTTTGTCAGCCTGTACTTCCTCGACAAACGTGAAGAAGTGTAGGACCTTCTTTTGGTTGCTAGTGATCTCCTTGTTTAGGGAGGATGGAACTTGGAGCACTTTCTGTAGCGGTTGGTGCACCAGTTCTGCCTTTAGAACAGCAACGGGGACATGCAAAACCTTTTGCTGGTCTGATATGTAGGTGATTCTTGACGCTTGAAGATCCACCTCTGAGGTTTCCTCAGGCTCAGGGGTTACTTCTAACTCATCATTTTGTTCTGGCGGATTAGAAGTAAAGTAAGAAGCTTCACCTTGAGGAGAGGATACCATGACCTCGGAGAGGTGGCAAGGTATGCTCGGGTGAATAGAAGTAAAAGGGAGGATATTGCCTTGTCTTTCGTCTTCTTTGAACATATCCATGATCATTCACCCCAGATCCTCAATGTCATCATGAGATGAAGGTCCTGTCTCTCTCATAGACTTCCGATCATCATCTTTAACATTTCTGGTGCCGGAAGGTATGTGAAATAATACTTGGCGTCAGTGTAGTGAGACTCAGCTATGGGGAATGGTCTTTTATCAACATAGACAGTGTGTTGCCTTCCATCTCAACTGTACTTGAAACATTGGTGGAGTGTGGAAGGGGCCACCACCTGATCGTGGAGCCAAGGACGACCAAGCAGGACATTGTCAGAGGTGTCGGTGTCGATTGCATGGAACTGAGCATAATCATTGAGGTCACTGATCTTGAGACAGAGGCGTATTGTGCCGGCTAGCTTTTCTCTTGAGTGGTTGAACCCTTGCACAGTGATGTGAGTAGGAGTGAGGTCGTCAGACCTTAACCCCAGTCGGGTGAGAATCCTTCTCGGGATCAGGTTAACTGGTGACCCTCCGTTCAGCATGATCCGATTGAGAAGGTAAGTGTGCAGTTCACCATTCATGAAGAGGGGGTGATTGTGGAATTTGCCTTCTAATTGAAGATCATCTTCGGAAAAGGAGATTTTCAGGCACCCACTTAGAATGGCCAGATCAGCCTCAATAGGTTCCACCTCAGTCTCATACACCTTTGGGTTAGAAAGTTCTTGGACTAAGGCCATGCGATAGTCTCTAGACAGCAAGAGGGCATCATAGATACTTAAAAGAGCTGGAAGCTTTCTAAAGTGCCCAATTACATCGTATTTTACTTTATCCTCATTAGTCTTGTGTGTTCCTGATCCAGTCACTGGTATAGGTGGTAGGGTAGGCTTAGAAACATGCTTTGGTTGAGTCTTGGTTTGTGACACTACCTGACTTTCCTGTTCAGCCGGTGCGGTCTGGGTTGATGGGGAAGTAATAGGGGTCTATATTAAGGATGTAGAGATTTGAGTTTTAGGCTTAGGGAAAAGTGAAGGATCAGGAAATTTGAGGACCTTGAACTTTTGAGGTGTGGGCTGTAGCTTCTTTCCCCATCTTAGGCTCATTTGCGCCTTGCTAGCTGGCACTTCCAAGATCTGCACCATGTGGGAGGCTGCTTTAGGGAGGGAGCTCGAGGATGACTGGGTCTTGGCTCGGGCTGCCAGAGCGTCTGTGGCGGTCAAGGATCCTATCGCCTGGGCCAACATTTGTCTGAGGCATTCTTGTTGCGGCATGGTGAGGCTGGTGCCTCTGAGCTCTCTGTTTAGAGAGTTGAAGTCCGGGCATCGTCGAGCGGTACCTGTAGAGAAAATAGAGGAGGGGCAAGGAGAAGAAAAGTTAGAACGTGCTGGGTAGCTTTTTATGTCATCTCCGATATTAGACATTTGCAAGGGGTATTTAAGGTCTTGCCCCAGCTTTAACCATTGTGGAGTGCTTTTAATGTCGTCACCCATTTTGGCTGAATCTTGTTATATTGATGACTCAGGGCCATCTGCCTGATTGGATGGTAAGACGAGGCGAGCTGTGCGTGGGATGAAGTCCCACAAGGTTGGCAGCGGAGGAAGGGGCTTGAGGAATTCTTCCTCGATTGGTGGTTGAGGAGGATGACTCTTTCGATGGGCAGACCTAGGTGCTCGTCGTCTCCTTTGGGATCCTTAAGGGGGTGTTTGGATCGCTCTATTAGGCTAATGAGGGGTCATAGCCTAGCGAACTACCTCACGTTTCAGGGACTTGAGCCTGCTTCGCCCATGGTAGACTTCCCAAGGTCGAGAGGTCGAGGGCTTTGAGGGATCCAGTGCATGCTCCTGAGGGGCCTACAACATGGCATTTTTCTGGTCGGGTGCGAAGGCTTGGACGTGTTTTAAGAGAATCGCACAGACAATGTGGCCTTGCTAGACTTTTTCCACGACTACGGCCTTGAACCCAGAGCAGTCTTTGAGTTCATGGCCCCACACTTGATGGTATGGGCACCAGAGTTTTTTCGTGCCCTAGGTAAGATGCTTAGGCTATCTGACAGACTTGGGGGTGACGAGGCCCCGGTGGAGCATTGCTTCGAAGAGGGTCTGGAGAGGGTCATGCCTGCCGTTTCCCTCGACTTGCGTTGGGAGGCCTTCTTGTGCAGGCAGGAGAGGGACGTGAGGGCATCTTGCGACATTGCCTTGAACTTCCTGGTACTGCTTCATCTTCTCGGCCAAGATCTTATGGAAGCCGGTGCATTGGCTGATGTCATGGCCTCGTATCGGGTGGTATGCACATCAGAGGCTTTCAGTCCCTGGAGGTAGGAACTTAGGCTGCCTTGTCGGCTTCGGGGTGGCGATTCCTTCTTCAAGCATTATGGAGAAAAATGCACGAAGGATAGAGGGTGCCTTGTCATCCTCTTGGATCGTGACTATGTGAGATGCCTCAACTACTCCAAATGCCTTTTTCAACTCATTGAGCTTTATCTGACCCTTATTGATAAGGGATTCGATAGTGTCATTGAGCTTATAGTAGTCATGAGTGGGGTGGGCTACTCTCATGTGATAGGCGCAGTACCTCTCATTCGCCTCCTTCCCTGACAGCTCTACAGTGGTGACCTTTAGTAGCTGGATCATGTTCTGTTCTAGCAGCAGTTGGAGTAGTGCAGGGGTTCACTCCGTGTCAAGGGGCTAAATCTTGTTCTTGTGCTGGGTCAAGTAGTCGGTTCGCTTGTTGTTTTTAGGAGGTGGTACCACATTGTAAGACTGCTGCTTACCCTCGACCTGAGGCGTCTGTGCCTTAGAAAGGTCAAGAGTCTGAGGAGCCATAACTTTGGTGTCAGTCATGGTGACGGCCGCACTGATCACTGACTTTTGATTGCCCCGGCTGCTGGAGCGAGAGTTTGGGCCGGAGGGTTGCTGGCAAGAGCTGCCGTACTTGAACAATCCCTCAATACGAACTACCTTAGAAATAAGCTCTGACATGGATGATGGATTGAATACCTCGACATGTAGGGCGATCTCAAGAAGCATGTTCCGTATGCAGGTCTGGACTGACTCCGTCTCGGTCATGGGGGTGGCATGGAAGGTTGCCATTTCTCTCCATCAGGTGATGAACTTGTCAACCGGCTCACCAGGCTCTTGCATCATAGTGAGGATCTAGATGGTCTCCACATTCCTTTGAACTTCGTAGAAGCGTTGGTAGAACAACTACTCCATTTCTTGCTAAGTGTGAACCGAGTTCGGAGGCAATCGAGCATACCACTGAAGGCCGGTTCCTCGAAAGTCTCGATGAACAGGCAGAGGAGAAGTCGTCCGTCAGTTGCTGTCTCTTGGCAGACTGCTTGGAAGTGAGCGGTATGTTGGTGAGGAGACAGTACCATTGAACAGGGGGAGTTTCCCTTTTTGGTAGTTTGAGGGAAATGACACCTAGTCAATGATACGACTTCTGGTAAAGCGGCATCTCTGACTTGCCTGGGACCTTGTTCTTGAGGCTGTGGGCTACCATAGCATCTATGTCAATTTGAGAGACTCCACGAGAAGGAGAGCTGTCATGGGAAACCGGTGGCGGAGTCTACCTAGAGGTTGTGTCCTCACCAGTCAGGGAGTTGGACGAAGAAGGGGACCTAGCAGCCTCTAGGCGCTCCATCTTTCTGAGGATGGCTTGCATCATTTCCTCGAACTTGTTCATCTGTTCCTCTCGAACATCATTTGGGTGATTGATCACCATGAAACTGACCGTTTCCTTTAGAGGGTCACAGTCAGGTGATGCAGCGGACTGCCGAGGTTTGCAAGTCATGTGTGGCAAGTTAGTCTGGAGGGGATCTGCTTGCCCAGACTAGACTCGAGCTTTGTATGCCGATCGTTTTAGGACCGGTTCTTAACGGTCTTGGGACCGTGGCTTTTGGGTGGTGATCACCAAGCAATACTCCTGGACCTGCTCAGGTTTCGGAGTTTGAAGAGGGAAGAAGGGATTACAAGGCAGCAGGTCGTCAAGGGCGGAGACCTCAACTGCCTTAGAGGCTTCCCTGATCAGAATTTGCAGACCTCTTTTCTGTTTGAACGTGAGGCAGCTGTGGACCTCACTCCAGAGCCGAGCTTGGGACCTGGGCTACCCCATTTTCTTCAAACAGGTGGGGGCCATGTTTATGAGTTGGAGCAAGGAATGGGGCCCGAGGATGGAAGAAAACTTGGGTCCATGTCTTGGAGGCTGAAGGCCTCTGTCTGACATCAAGTCATTGCTCTGAATTCCTTTGTAAGGCTAGGGTGTTAGGCTGACCTGGGGCTGGCTCAAGATGGTACTCTTAGGAAAGACCTTTGAGTATTAGAGCTCGTGGTGCTTGCCTGACATTGGGAGAGCGGCGGAGGAAAGAGGGGCCGGCTCATGACTTTGTCTGTGTCTGGATTCGAGAGGGACCTGCAAGGATGGTGCATGTGCACCTTTGGGGTTAGTTGTCGGGGTGACTTGGGGGTCGGCTTGGGCTTGGTCAATAGGTTCGACCTGAGGAGGCCGAGACCCATGAGCTTGTAATTGCGAGGGACGAGGTAGGAGTTTCTCTCACAAGGTGTAGCTGTGTGTGTCAGGTGGGGAAACGGGGTGGTCGACCTTCCTATGCTCGAGGTGGCATAGAGCTAGCGCTGCCCTGAGCTGTGGAAAGCAAATGCATGACGCATGTAGGGTTTGGCTCGAGAAGGCCTAGCTCTGGATGCGAACTCAAGGCAACGGGGGGGTTGCCCTGAGGTGTGGCTCAAGTGGATAGACCATGAGCCTTTGAGTGTGTGCGAGGGGTGAAGACCTCAGGACCTTCGCCTTTGTGTATCGACCCTCTAGGGGTGGACGCTCGGAGTGGTGAAGGAGCATAGGGGGTCGCATTGTGGTAAACCTCAGGAGTGACGACAGTTTGCTTGGCTTTTGCAGGCATGGATGGGGCAGCCTTCCGGCATACCGCAACAGTATGACTGGCAGGAGATTTGCCAATAGCAAGGTGTGCGACAACAGCAGTTCTACCCATGCAAGGGGCCTTGGTGGAGAATCCACCAGGGTGAGAAAGCGGGGAGGCAGGGACTGTTAAGTCCCTTCTCGCACCGATCCTGGTGAGAACCTGGGAGCCAGACTGTGAGTCCTGACTCAGAAAGAGAGTAAGGAAGGAGACTTGAGCGGCTTGCTTCCCTGGGACAGCCACTAGTGTAGGGATACGGAAGTCCCCGACCAGGATGAACGGGGTGAACAACCTAGGTGCCATATAAATAGGTGTAGAAAGTAAAGAAGGAAACGGGTCAAACAAGAGTGAACCGACTAAGGGGTCCCCAGTGGAGTTGCCAAGCTGGTTAGGTGCCTCGATCTTGCCCTCCGAATCTAGGTGATCTTGCGACACGTGTCTTGAGTTTTTGGTGAACTCGGGATTTAAGATCTCTCCCTTGAAACCTTGCTCGAGGGCAAGGGCAGGTATGCCAACCAATGAGAGAGGAATTTTAGGTGGGTTCGAAACTTACTCAGACTGGCTAGCGTGGGCGCCCTCTTAGATCACGAAGAAAGCCCCCTAGCTACTTGAGCTGGTTCGGAATCGCCTCCCTTGACTTGTAATCCTCTTATTTATCTGCACAACACTTCTATGGTTAATTTGTAATACAAGTGGGTCGAAGGACCTGCCCCTGTCTTAGGGCAATGCATGTTCAAATGAGAAGCCGATGAAGGGCATGGTCAGATGAAAGACGGTAAGGAGAAGAGAACTTGACGAAGGGGCGAGACTAGCATGACAGCCAGAAGTCACCGACTCCGAGTGGCAGCAAGACGGGCATGGTTCACAAGACCAGCATGGCGACAATACTACTCAAAACCGAGGTCTGCACGGTGATGCCTAGCTAAGTCTACCCTCAGTCAAGAGAGAAGAGTAAGCGGTGAAGAGAAGAAAGTGAGGCGGCAAAGAGAGGGAAGATCCGGGCATCGATAGGCATAGCGGTGGGCAATGCGAGAAGGCGGTGCATCCCTTATGGACAGCGCTAGCTCCTGACAAAGCACACGACGATGGTTTCTCCTGGGTCACATGGCGATAGGTGTGGGACGCAAGGACCGTGACGATGAGCATCGAGTACGCGGAGGAAGCTGGCGGATGACGATAGGTGTTTCCAAAGCCCCTAGCGATCGTCGATAGGTGTTGCTGTCTACACTAGATGTGCGACAGGGAGAGGCCCCTGTAGGCGCCAACAAACCTCGTCGTCTGGGTTCCTCACCGAGACATCAAAGCTACGTCTGTGGGCGGTGATGGGCAATGCCGTCTACAGACCTCACCTGGAGGAAGGAACAAACGAGTCGAAGTGAATGGGGGCTCATGCATGGCGCTGCTATCGCCCTGTGCAACCTGTTAGACCAAGAGAGAGGCATGCACGACACTGCTATTGTCGTCCACAGCCTCTTCGAGGAACTCAGACGAAGAAGAAGGAGAAGAGAGGGGAGAGGAGAGAGAGAACAAGAGAAGAAAAAGAAGAGAGAGAAGGTTTTACCTTAACCCTAAGGGTATCAATCAGATGTTTCTTTCACCTCACTTTCTTTCTCTCAAACGTAACACCACAATGGTAAGAAAGAGAAACTTGTATTAATTGAAAACTCTCTCTTGTGTGTGTGTATGTCTTTTGTATCCTCTCAATCTCTCTCTATCTTTGCGTACAATGATGGTACAGATATATAGAAGTGTGCCCCAAACATGGGTGGATGATCAAAAGTAATGCTAATTGTTGAAAATTAAGATTAAATTGATTTAAAAGAAATTAAAAAATAGGGTTCAAAATGACAGATTTGCCCCTTCCTAATAAGTTGTGGAATTTCAGAATAGTCCCTGTGTTGCCCTAGGACTTGCGTAATCTTGCATGGTTGATCCGGGGTCATTCCAATGCCCAGTTAATCGTAAGGTGATTGTTTTCTTATAGGGCTCGACATGGTGATCAATTTGATACCAACTTCGAGCCATGGATTGTGTTTTAGTGCACGATCATGTGAGTTGAATTTTGAGTAGATCTTGATACTTTGGATCGATAGTGTTCATTCCTTGATGTTCTTTCGATGTTTTCTTCGTTGAATCATATTGAGCATGCCGCTATGATCACGGGGCACCAAACACAGCTCAATTCCATGTTCGAATGAAGGTTTTGCAACTTTGGAATTTTGACAGGAATCAAGGATTTCGGCAAAAGAATTTGCAGTCTGCTCGTCGGTTTCATGTGTAGAATTCAACTATTCATCATGTACGGAGTTCGGGACAGAGATGGCCCGAGACTTTACGCCCGCAATGGAATTGGTCTCGCGTCGATTGGGCTCATGAGCGGCTTGATTTGGCCGCTAGAACAAGGCACGACAGTGCTGAATTTTCTGCACCTTCTTCACGGATCAGCAAATTCTCTATAGCTTTTCTTCACGCTCGCGTATCATCACGGGGTGTGCCACATATCGAATCGCTCGTCTTGACTAGATGAACTTGTTTACCAAATTTGAGCACGATCCAATGTGGGATGGTCGAGATATGAGCATCGAAAGTCACTAGTCGTGATTGTCCTTTCAATGGTGTAATGTTGCAGGGTGGCCGCACAGGAATAGCGTGCGGCTCCACCTGTTTCACTCTTTTACCTATAAATTCTTCTTAGAATATACGTTTGAGCTGAAACTTGATCCTTGAGGTTTTATAACTATTTTAGATCCAATAGAGGTGGTCCCACAGTAATTTGAGACACTGAAAATGTAGCTCTAGTTATAGGGGCTCGTTTCAGTGTGCTAGAGGCTGATTCTACAAGAACTGTTTCTCAGTCTGCATTGCTTTAGACATGTTGAAATGTGACGAAACTTGACAGGAGATTTTTGAGAAAACTCGTGAAGATCTTCGCTAGTTCTGAACCTATTTTGGGACTGTCGAAATTTTTACTATTTGCTAAGGCTTTATTGAGCAGGGGCCCCATGTTGATAAAAAATGCCTTCCAACACCAAGATTTTAAATTGAGAACCTTTTTTTCTTTCCTTTTGGAAAGAGAAGAAAAGCTATGTGTTTACAAAGGAAGCTCTGTATCCTTTTTTTTTTGCTGTTATCTTCCGTTCTCTGGCTTCCCATTTTTATGAGGAGAAGATGGGCTAATGGTTATCTTTCTCCAATGAGTCTTTGAGAAAAAGTCTTCTCTGATATCAGAGATATTCATCCAACGTATCTATATGAACATTGGACCATATAAACGTTGGATATAATTGTGGTTAATTATAATAAACATGGGATTCCTCTTAACCCACAATTGTAGGTTAAATCACGTGAGGCCTCATAGCCATACGTGTCAACATCACCCACTTGGCTATACCAACCGAGCATAACAATAAGTCATATGTATAGTTCCACTTTTGAGTATGACCTTTAAGAAAATATCTTGTCATGAAGTTACCCCTCTTTCTTTTATACTCACCTTATCTCTAACCTATTTGCCCCTCTCATGTCTCTACCCTATCTGCCCCTCTCTCCCTATCTCTACCTTATCCGCCCCTCTCACCTCTCTACCTTATTTGAACCTCTCTCATCTAACACCCTAGTCGTCCCCCTCTCATCTCACACCCTATCCACCCCACTATCATCTAACCCTTATTCGTCCCTCTCTCATCTAACACCCTATCTGCCCCTCTCTCATCTGAAACCCTATCTACCCCTCTCTCATCTCACAACCTATCTGTCCCTCTCTCATCTCACACCCTATCCACTCTCTCTCATCTCACACCTTATCCACCCCTCTCTCATCTAACACCCTATCCGCCTCTCTCCTATCTCACACCCTATCCACCCCTCTCTCATCTCACACCCTATCCAACCCTTTTATCTCACTCCTCCATCCACCCATTTTCTCTACACTCCTCTATTACCCCCTAGAGTCTGAACCCGTACTATAAGCAGGTCCATCGTCCCTTGACCGCATTCACCCCTGTTCCTTCATTTTTTTAAACACTCTCTTCTCTCTCTAAATCATATCCCAACTTCTCATTCACTTTACTTTGTTTTTATTTCATCATTCTTTTGTTTCTTTCTTTACTCATTGTTTCTTTCACTTCTTAAGCACTCGATTCGAGGTCATACAAAGATAGTGCTCTAGGATTCTAACGCTTGAATTGCTAGTATAACCATCAGCTCATAAAGTATAGTCAGGTCACAAGAGATACTGATTCTTTTACACTCGATCATTCGGGTTCGGGTCATCTTGAGTTAGCTTTCTTTAGAGTTCTGACCCTTTTACTACTCTAACCACTGAATCACACAGTGCTCAAGTTGTGGTTGGCTTTCATCTCTTTCTTTTTTTCTCTCACTTTTTTCTATCTCTTGATCACATTTAGGGGGACTATTTGTTTTAGTGACATAGTTATAGGCTCAGTCATGTAACTCCACTTTCCAAATCCTATGGGTACTAAGGTTTCAAGCCTGGTGCTTTCCTTGTCTCCAGTAATAACTCTTAGGATAGGTTACGTCAGGAGGCTGCCCAATTTTCTTTGAGTTATCTCTTCACTTCTTTTACTTCATCTTCTTCTTCTCTTCACTTCTAAAACCAAGCTCTTAACAACTCATTCTTATTTTCTTCTCTCTTCTCTTTCTCACATATTCCCCCTACTACTCTACCCCCAAAACTAGAGCCATTTACCCATACAAAAACACACCAAATATGAATTTATTATATTTGGATTTCATTAGCAGTTTTTTAGTGAGAGTTCAAGTGAGGTATTGAGTTTAGAGAGGGGACCGAATTCAAACCGCACTGTGGGACAACCGGAGGAATTTCGTTCATTGATCTAAGAGGGTAATAGCTCGAGCTTATCCCATGAACTCAAACTGCAATAAGGTAGGTGCTTGAATCCATCTCTCTCATAGTTGGATATACCTATCTGTACGTGACACACGAGCTGCACATGTGCTCGTGACGTCAAGCAGTTGTCTGAGAGCTGGTCAATCGAACATGGGCCCTTGAGGGAGCCCAAGCAAGGTAGTTCCCGACACGACCAATGGTCTTTCAGGAAAATCTCACCATTGAAGACATGAAGAAAAAGAATCCATGAATCTTCATTTATTTAGAACCAGTCATAGTTCCTCCTATTGTAGTACATGAAAACAGGGGGAAAAGTACAACCAGAGGATGGGTCCCAAGAGTTTGACATGCCAGTTCTGGGTTAGGTAGAGCAGGGGGAGTAACCTGTTCAAGAGATACCGCTGACAATTGAATTGAGAATGTCCTTTAGGGGACATAAACCCTCTACCAGATACCCCGCATTAGAGTAAATCCTATACACTGAAGGGAGTGAACCAGAAACCTGCCAGGAAGTTCAGGTCAATGAACATAAAAATGAGCAGGTTAAAGCTATGCAACAATAGATGAAATCCTTATATAAGAACCACACCTATGACCTAGTAGAGTTTCCTAAAGTCAAGAACGCACTAAAGTACATGTGTATTTTTAGGCTAAAGATTGAAGAAAAGTGCTCACAATCAAGGTACAAGGCTGAATTGGTTGTGAAAGGTTTCGTGGAGAAAAAGGGCATCAACTTTGATGAAATCCTTTCTCTTGTGGTGAAAGTATCATCAATTCGTGTGATGTTAGGCCTGCTTGCAAGCTTGATTTCAGAGATACAACAGGTAGACCTCACAACTGTATTTTTCCATGGTGATTTGGAGGAAAAGATATACACAGAGCTACTAGCAGAACTCAAAGTAAAAAGAAAGGAGCACATGGTTTGCTAACGGAAGAAGATCCTATATGGGTTGAAAGAGACCCCAAGGCAATTGTACAAAACGTTTGACTCCTTTATGGGGAGTCATAAGTACAAGAGGTCAACCTCAAATCATTTTGTGTGTGTCAAGCAGTTCTCTAATGGTAACTTTATAATCCTTTTACTGTATGTTGATGACATGTTGGTTGTTGGTTTGGACATCAACAAGATTGACAGGTTGGAAGCAGAGTTGTTTATTACCATTGCTATGATGGACTGTGGACCTACTCAAATGATCTTGGGCATGAGGATTGCTCATGACAAGAAGTTTGGGAAGTTATGGTTGTCACAAAAAGGTATATAAAAAAGTGTTCGAAAGATTCAATAAGAAAAACCAGAGCCTATCAGTTCCCCACTTGGAAGCAATTTTAAGCAGAGTCCGCTAAATGAGAATGAGAAGAAAGAAATACAAAAAGTTCCCTACACATCGACCAAAGGAAGTTTGATATACGTCTTGGTGTGTGGTTGACTTGATATCACAAATGCAGTTGGTGTAGTGAGCAGATTCATCATTAATTATAAAAAAGAACACTAGGAAACTGTGAAGCGGATATTCAGATATCTCAGTGGCACATCTAAAATATGTTTGTGCTTTGGGGGAGGTGAAGCAGTGGTATAAGGGTAGTCAAATGTAGGCATGAGTAAAGATATAGACTCTAAGAAGTTAATCGCGAGATACTTGGTTATTTTTGCAAGGGGAGCTATTTCATGGTAGTCCAAGCTAGGTACATTGCAGTCACAGAAAAACCTGTAAGTAGATGATATGGATGAACAGATTCCTCCAGGTGCTGGTCTTAAAGTAGGACATGTATGTTATCCATAGTGATAATCAACACACTATTCACTTGAGCAAGAATTCTAGCTTTCATTCTAGTGCAATCAAATTGATGTGCGTTACCATTGGATTCAAGATGTCTTGGAAAAGAAGTTACTGCAGCCAGAGAAGATCTATATTTACAAGAATACGTTGAATATAATGATGAAGACCTTGGCCAGAGACAAGCAAGAGCTAGGTAGAAGTATGGTTGACATTGGTGTCATATGAGCACTAAGTTAATTTGTGAATGTTAACCTCTCTCATGAGATAGAAGGGAAGGATTGTTAGGGTACTCCATCCCAAGTGGGAGGGACCCTATGGTCAAAACACCAAAAGCTTTGAGTGTTATAGAATAATCCAATGACTTGAAGTGGTTATAAGAAGATAAAACTCATGTGAAGGAGCTGCGGTTTTCTCAAAAGGAAAAAAAATCCTCGTATGGGCTACATGTATGAGATGGGATGAGAAGAGAAAATTAGTGATTGGTGTGTGCTTCATCTTATAGAAATATTTAATCCAACATAACAAAAGATAAGCATTACATGATACAAGGGTAGAGATTTTGGGGAAGCAAAATCTCATCCCATATAAAACGAAAAGCCTCATATAAAGGCTATAATTCTTTTTCTCCGCTCAAAGTTTTAATAAGTGCCTCTTCTTTTTGAGTAACTTTTTTGGGTGTATCAAAGATATAAAGAACATTTTTTCTAGAGAGAAGAAGAATAAAGAGATATATTGATCCTTCTATTAGAGAGAAGAAGAAAAGAGAGAGAGAGAGAACCTAGATAAAGAAAGTCTATGGAAGAAATTAGAGAGCCTAAGAAATATAACATCTTGGAAGAACTTATAAGTACTATTTTAAAAGTGGATTAGATCTCTTTCTCCCATGGACATAGGTTAAAAAGAAAAAAAGTCACTAGAAGAAATTAGAGAGCCCAAGAAGCTTGTATCTTAGAAATACTTATAACTATTATTTTAATAATGGATCTGATCTCTTTCTCCCATGGACGTAGCCTAAAAAGATGAACCTCGCAAATCTTCAGATTTTCTTTTCTACTTTGAAGATTGTGGAAAAACCCCTATTGATGTTTGGTTTGTGTTCATCGTGCAAGCAATGGGACATCGTTCAAACTTATGTAAAGCACCCTCATCTTGGAAATGTTAGATATTTTATAAAGATGAGACTTATAATACACAGAATGGTCCATATGTTACCCCTATTAAGTTTTCCTTTGGTGAGGAAGGTTGGTGTGTTATGATGGGCAAGCCTCAGCAAATCTTAATGATGATGGTGATCTACAAGCATAAAATAGGGATTGCCTAAAACAACAGCCATGGTTGCATCATGTGTGGATCACAATGCATGTGAACCTATTTTTCCTCAACAAGATAACATTGATGATGTGTCTTTTGATGGGATATATGCTGATTTTCTTTGCATTGTCGATTTACCACCTTCCACACCTTTTGCAGAAGTTGTAGAGGATTCCAATTCCATTGCTATCAATGAGGGAAATAAGGACGATGTTATTGAGGTATCTTCTATCATTGCTATTATTGTGGCATCCTCTTCTATTGATAATTGATGAGGTACCAATTTCTTCTCTTATGCCTGTTGTAGTCCCAAATCAACAAGATGCTAATATCCAACCCACTCGTATAAAGGATGTCACAAATACATCTACAACATCACATGGTGAGGAGGAGGACAATGTGCGAGCATTATGTGGTCATCAAGAGAAGTTCTTTGGTGAGAAGACTATGGGGATGAAATCAGATTGTCGAGGGCCTAAATCATTAGATGGGGTGTTGTGTGATCGTATGAAGTCAATACCTTTTTATGTTGTGAGTTGTCGGTACAATACTAGAAGAGATCAAAGAACTATTAAGGATGTAGCATTAGCTAGTGAAGGTAATGCTAGCTCAGTAGGTAACCCTCTCTCCCTCTGATTTCATATGTCTGTGAGTGGACAAGGTCTTAGACGCCTTGGGGGAGTTTCTGATAATGTTGATTCGGTAAATAATCATATTGTTGGGATGTTATGTATTCTAAAGAGAAAGTTACCTACTAAATTAACTATTAAATGGGCTCACAAGCTGCGTTTCTATGGTAACGTAGTAGCAAATGAAATTGAGGGAAAATCTCGTATCATGGTCTTATGGAATCATTGTTTTTTTTTTATTGATGTTTTAGATGTTAATGAGAAATGATTGCTGTAAAAGGTACCGTCTATGTAATGGCTCTACCTTCACAGTTTTGGGGGTCTATGCATTTAATTTAGTGGGTCAGAGAGCTCAGCTTTGGAACAATATGTGGGATACTTGCGCTTTCACTATTGGGGGCTAACTAGTTTTGGGGGATTTGCACACTATTAATGATGCTTCAGAAAATTGGGTGGTCGTGACTCTTTAACTCATGATTCAGGTGATTTTTCTCATAATTTGGTTGATTGTACTTTGATTACTTTGGGATCTATCAGGGGTTGGTCTCTTGGTCTAATAGTCAAGTGAATAATAGATGTGTTCGGGAATGATTAGATCGTGCCCTAGCTAACATGGAGAGAGTGTTTTCCTATCGAGATTCAAAGGTGGAATTTTTTCCCCAGGTAATTCTACCCATTATTCTCTTATTGTCTCTCTCTCTTGAATATGCCTCCAGCATGTCCAAAACCTTTCAAGAATTTCACTACGTGGCAAAGGTTCTTAGGTTTTATGAACATCATATTTGAATCTTGGAGAGTTATCGTGGGGGCCACACCTATGTTCAGACTAGTCACAAAATTAAAAAGGTTATGGAAGGATATTCGAGAATGGAGTTCCATTTCTTTTGGGCATGTTGAAGAAAAGATATTTGCTCTTCGTCGGCTATTTTCCATACTCCATGATAATCTGAGTTGTGACCTTCCAATGAGTCCCTTACGAGGAGAAAGAGTGTTTTAGTAATTTACAACAATTGTTTCTGCATGAGAGTGTGTGGAGACAAAAATCGTGACAAAATTGGTTGTGGGATGGTGACTCCAATAGAAATTTTTTTCATCTGACGACTATTAAAAAGAAGAAAAATGACATGATCACTTTACTAAAAGATAAAAATGGGAATGAAGAGCACATTGAGGATCATATGATCAGGTTTTTTGAGGATCTTTAGTAAAAGAGAGTGATAGGAATTTGCTTGTGGCGAATCACTTTCCACCTCATTCTCATCTTAACCCAACTCAACAACGGCAACTTATTGAGTTTATTTCATTAGAGGAGATTAAAGCATGCATAGGGGATATGAACAGTGAGGGTGCCCCCAGTCTACATGGTTTCACGGTGGAGTTCTATAAGTTCAGTTGGGAGGTGATCAAGAAAGATTTATTTGTGCCCCTAGAGGACTACTTTAAGAGGGGTAAATTTTTGATTGATTGGTTTATCCCCAAAGTTAATTCCCTAAGTATTATAAAGGATTTCCGACGGATTAGTTTATGCAATGTTCTTTTCAAGATTATTAGAAAACTAATTTCAAATCGATTAAAGGTGGTCTTGGATTCCCATATAGATCCTAAATAGGCAGGATTTCTAAAAGGTAGGTTAATCAGTGACAATATTCAAAGGGACAATGAACTTGTCTATGTCATAAGTATTCTGCGAAATCCAAATTATGCTTGCAATTAGGAGGTGATCAAGAAAGACTTACTTGTGGCCCTATAGAACAGAGGTAAATTTCTTGAACAAATTAACTCCACTTTTATTTGCCTTACCCCCAAAGTTAATTCCCCAAGTGCTATAAAGGATTTCCGACTGATTGGTTTATGTAATGCTCTTTTCAATATTATTAGCAAACTAATTTCAAAGTAATTAAAGGTGATCTTAGATTCCCTTATAGATCCTAAACAGGTCGTATTTCTGAAGGGTAGGTAAGCAGTGACAATATTCTGATGAAAAATAAACTTGCCTGTGTCATAAGTATTCTGCGAAACCCAAAATGTGCTTGCAATTAGATCCAGGCAGTGTTTATGAGCAAGTGTCTTGGAAATTTATTCTTGCTAGATTGCAACCTTTGAGATTTTTCTGCATTATTTTATCCTTGCGTTCATTTATATTACCACACCTTCTTTTTAGGTGTTACAAAATGGTTCTCCAAATAGTATTTCAGAGGTATAAGAGATTTACAATAAGGGGATCCTTTATCTTCTGATTTGTTTCTATTAGTTATGGATTTCCTTAGCAGACAACTACATCATGCGATGAACCAAAGTTCATTTTCAGTGGCTTTCCCTTCTAAATGTTACTATGGGATTTCTCATCCTTTTTTATATTGATTATGAAGTTATTTTTTGCAAAGCATCTTGGAAATCGGTTAGTGGTATGACCTCTCTCTTATCTGTTTTTGGAAAAACCATAGACAAAAACTCAATTTTGCAAAGAATCGGGGTGGTTCAGAGTTCTAAACCAATTATTTTGAAGTGGCTTGGTTTCAGTGACGGATCTCTCCTAGTTAGATATTTGGGGTTGTCTTTCTTTCATGATAATTTGAAACATAATCATTGCCATGATTTAACTACTGAAATTTGTTCTTTCCTCATCAGGCTATCTTAATTCATTAGGTCAAGTGGAAATCAGTATGTCTAACTCTCAAGGAAGGGGTCTTGGGATTCATGTTATCTCAATGTTTAATATCGCAGGTATAATGAAGCTATCATGGATAGTTATGGCAAAACCCTCCTCTTTAATATCATAGTTTTTTAAGCACAGGTAATTTAGAGACTCATCTGTTTGGGGGGTAAAAAAGATGGGACTACTTTATTTACATCATAATATCAAGTGGATTATTGGGAATGGCAGACTATAGAGTTTTTGGTGGATCCTTGGCTTTCATAGAATTGGTAGTCTTATGGTGATCAGATCCATAAAGATCTTGGAGTATTTGGTAAACATAAGGAAGCTAATTATTTGCAGGGTTCTCCTTAGGCATGGAGGCTTCCTTCTCCTAATTATTTTTGTTTAACTAGAATTTGGATGGAGGTAGAAGTATTTTCAATCCCTTTGCAACTACAATGAGATTTTCTGGTGTAGATCCATTCTTCTAATGAATTATTTGCTACCAAGGCGATTTGGAAATTTTATTTAGCGTAGTGTTTCCATTCAGTCAATCTTCAAGGCCTTGTGGTCCTTGAAATGTCATCCAAGGGCCAAATGCTTCACTTGGTTGGCTATTCAGCATCGGCTTCCTAGCTTTTATCTTTTTCAACAGAGGGGAATCTCAATTGACTCCATTCCCTTTTGTTGTTCTAATTATTATAGTGTCTGCCACCTTATTTTCATTGCATTTTTTTGTAGGGTATTTGAAGATCAATTGCCTGGAGATGTGGCAAAAGACTGATTTTGGACACCTCTCAAGAACTGGATTGCCTTTAGATTCAAATCAGAAGGACTACTAAATGTCTGACTATCTCTTTTCTTCGCATTAATTTGGATATTTTGGGAGGAATGAAATCATCGAGTCTTTCAAGGGAAGATTTCAAGACGAGAAAACTTGCTCTAGAGAATCCCCTCTCATGTTAGAGAGATCGTGAATGCTAAAGCCATTACCTTCAATTTGTCAAACAGATTAATCATAGATAACTTCCAGATGACATGACACCAACAAAAGTTAGATATCGCGTTCCAATTGCATGGTCTTTTCCTCATCCAAATCACTTATAAGTTAAATGTGGTTCGGGCTTCTTTCTAGAATCTTGGACTTGCAGGTGGCGAAGGCGTTATTAGAAGTGATGATTGCTCATTTATTGCTGTATTTGCTAATCTCTTTGAAATGACATAATATAATTTTATAAAATTTCATGCCTTGCAAGCAAGGGTGGACCTGGTCGTCCAGCTTAATTGTTTCGGTTTACAGATTGAGAAAGATTCGTCATTGTTAGTTAATGCAATCCATGATCATTACAAAGCTTCATAGACGCTCAATATTGTTGTTGCTCATAGCCGATACAAGCTTTCTGGCCGTGTTTGGTCGTTAGTCCATATTTATCTTGAGGCTAATATGGCAGCGGATACACTTGCTAAGAAAGCTACAACTTTCTCATACGCTAATATTTAGTGATCTAGATCGCAATATTTTCTCTCTTGTGTTACTTCATGATGTGACACAAATGCCCTATTCCAGAGTTGTAACGTTATAAGCTGTATTTGTTTTTATTATTAAGGAAAAAATTTGGTAGGAGACCTTCTCCCCCACTGATTTACCGAACAAAATAAATAATAAAAATCTCATTTGTTATAAGGGTTAGTTGAGATTAGATTGTTTATTTGTTGCTGAGGAGGTGGAGATAGGTTTGGCAAGTTCATTAATTGATGCAAAAATTCCATGGATATATGACTGCCATAGATAATTGTCACCTCCTTGTACCAAGAGTAAATGGAAATAGTATATAATCTATGTACAATTTTTGTATGATATCCAATAATCATGTTGTCCTTGATGTATTGTTTTCTAATGCCCCATTTTTTACCCATTTCTTTAGCTCTTCTTGTTTTTCAGGTCTACTAAATAATATTTTTTACCCTTAATAGTACCATTATACATATTAGCCAAATGATTTGTTGCTCCTAAGGAAGAAAACTTCCATCCAATAGGAGCAAACCAAGGTAGGGTATTACGAGGATCCCAAATTTTTGGGTTGCATCATCCACTACTTAGAGAATAACACCCAAGGGAAAAAGAAAAGAAAAAACTCTATTAGCCTAAACTACAAATTAACTTGGGATTAAAATGAGGCCAATTGAATATGAATATCTTGGGTCCATTTGGGACCTCCTTGTCTTTTTGGTGTTTGAGCACCCTAAGCGATGCCTTCAATGAATTGTGGCTTTCCTTGAGGTTTCTTCATGTTTAATAAGAAAAAAAACAAAAATAAATAAATAAATAAAAAGAACTTGACTTGATGAAGTCAATAGGAACGTTTTGGGTTCCATTTAATTTTTAAAGCTATTTCTACCTAATTCAAAATTAGCTTGGGATTAAAGCCCAAATCCATTTTCTTCTTTACAAATTAAGTTGGGATTAAAATGAAGCCAATTGAATATGAATATCTTGGGTCCATTTGGGACCTCCTCATCTTTTTGCTGTTTGAGCATCCTAAGCCATGCCTTCAATGAATTGTGGTTTTCCTTGAGGTTTCCTCTTTCCATGAAAAAAAAAAGGAATTAAAAGAAAAAAAAAAAAAAAAGAAGAACTTGACGTGATGAAGTCAATAGGAATGTTTTGGGTTCCATTTAACTTCTCAAGCTATTTCTACCCAATCCCGCGTTTAGTATAGTTCTTAATCTGTTCCGAAGTTGAACCATAGATTCCATAAATCGGATACAAAGTCCTCAAAGTAAAGGAGCCGAGAACCAGGAATTGCAGAAATGGCCAGCAATGGAAGAAACAATCTGCAGAGATTCGAATTCGATGTATTCCTGAGCTTCAGGGGCAAAGACACTCGAAAGAACTTGACGTCCACGGAATCCTGTGTAAGAATTCAATCTGTATCTTCTTGGATGATGAGAAGCTTGAGAAAGGAGATGAAATTGAGTCCAGCCTCTACAAGGCGATCGTGAATTCGCGAATGTTCATTCTTGTGTTTTCTGATAATTATGCAATCTCTAGGTGGTATCTAAATGAGCTTAAGCAGAAGGAGCGATACGGCGATGCTGATGTGGAGAAATGGAAGAAGGCTCTGAGAAATGTGAGATTGATGTCGGAATGTTACATTAATGAGGATGCAGGGGATGAGTATGTTCAACCTCATGTGTTTTACCACCCTTTTCCTTTTTCTTTTCTTTTTGTTCTGTATTTTTGGTTGTCATGATTAGATGTGGTAATATTATTTATAAAAAACTTTAGGAAAATATTGATATATAAAATATGGAAAGGTTCTCTATGAATCTCCAGGGAGAAATTTGTAGAAATTACCTTCCGAATCATGAAATTTGGAAATATCAAATGTCACGGGCTCAAAACTAGTCCCAGTTCATGCGGAATCGGCTCCTTGGCGAGCGGAGTACTAGAGTGCAACTTTGGCCATTTAAAAAGAATAAAGAAATATAAAAAATATAGATTCAATGCATAAAATTTGTATATGTAAGTTGTATGTATTTTACTATGATTTGTATGTTTCTCTTGTCATATGCACTCTTTGTTTATTTTTCTCCTTTTTTAGATTTTCTAATTTGTTTCCAAATGTAAATAAATTTTTTTAAATCCACGTTTTTGAAGGTCCTTTAGAGCTTTTTTGAGCTTTTAATATTGGCTTTGGTTTTTTTTCACATTTTTTATTTATTTTGAAACAATTTTTTTGAACTATTTAATGTGATTATAGAGTGTGCGTGTTTACATTTTTATGAATTTTCCATTGATAATTATGCAAAAGTAGCCGGATTTTAGAAACTTTTTGTCGTTTTTGGCCAATCAGTGAGCTAATATTAGCGTAAATATGTGGCCTAATCTTAACCAACCACGACTCACTAGGGCCCAAAGTCTACTGCTTATATTTTATATTGTCTCATCAGTGTGAGTGCGTACGCTTTAACTGGAGCATATTGTACATCTACTCTCTCAGTTAAAACATTTATATGGAAATTTTTTCAGTATAAAATTTTGAAATCCGCCTAAAACTTACTAGATGATTAAAAAAAAAAATTTAATTTTGAGTTTTTTTTTTTTTTTAACTACTTAACATCACCATTTAAAAATGGGATGGTCATTGTTTAATCTCAGTTTATTGATTTCTTTTTGAGGAGTTCGGTTTCGAATTTTTCACTCAGTTTAGTCTATGGGTTGAAGACGTTACATCCTCAAATTTTGAGTTATAAAATTATTCTTATAATTGAAGGAGTAAATATTCATGCGGAAGTATAAAAATCTTATGCATAAACTCTAATAAATTCTAATAAAAAGTGGCAAAGCCCCAGTAAACGGAGGAATAAGTATGGGCCTAATTTTCTTTTTTTGGGAAAGTAAATCAGTAATCAGTATGTTGGGGTCGGTGTAATCGACAAGAATAGGACCGGTTTGGGCTTGGGCTTGGGTTTAGGACAGTTCAGTCGGCCGTCCCGTTTGTTTATCTCTAGGTTAGGGCTCATCTTGGGCTAGGGCCTCCTCAGCCAGGCCAGGGTCGGGTCGGGCCTAGAGTTACCATGGTTAGAGCTCTCCCGGCACCAGCCTGCCCCGTTGCCATCTCTTTGGAAGCTGCGGCTTTTAGTTCAAATATTGGAATTGCTACAACTTTTGTTGGGCAAGGTTTTAGGAATATGTTCTAAAAGGCAAACGCGACATTGAGATGTATGACTACGAAAAACTAAAAAGATTTTGAGTCTAAAAAATAGTGCATTTTAGAACATATTATCTACACCGTCAATTTTCAAGATTTTCATATCTTTATAGATCTATTAGATTTCAACAATTTTTTGAATTTAAAATTTTATAATTAGATAGAAAAATAGATTTTGACATAATCCTAAAAATATTTTACATCAAAATTATATATTATAATAAAATTTGAAGGTACACCTTAGTTGGACCGCTTAAGGTTGCAACCTTATGGAAACCACACCCCTCCAAGAAACATAAACAAGGACTTGTTAATTCTAAAGGAAGTTTTTCCTCATTTTATTAAATTGAATATTATTTACTTTTAGTAATTTGCCAGTAACAAGTCTTCCTAGTCATAGTTATTAATATTGGAGGTAGGGCTGCAAATTAGTGCCCTCGCTGGTCTACTCCAAAGTTAAAGCTAAATTTGGTAAAAAAACTAATCAAGCCAATATTTGACAAGTTTCCATGTCATCAAATTTTGACCAGTTGAACTGCTTAACCAATATCATGAGAACTTTTTGTAATATATATTTTTAAAATTGTTTATTAATTTAATTTTTTAAAAATCCATTCTAGCTAGATCTGACTGGACCAACCCCATTTGATAGGTCTAATTCTACATTGAATGCCCTATCGAATTGCATGTGTTACTTTTTACTAAGACACAATAGCAATGCTAAATTTCGGCACCATTACTCCTCTCACCTCAGCTCCCAATTTGTCCTCTTTGCATTGCTTTCACTCTTCCCTCTTTACTCCCACTGCGTTCTCTATCAAAAAGTCATGCATGTTGCTACTTCTCACTCGAACTCCCTTGCCCTCCAGTACTCTTTTTCCTCCTCCTCACAAAGGCTTAAGAGAACATAATTCTTACTTCATTTTAAGCCATATCATTTCTTTCTATATTGTCTCCTGTTGTCTCCCAATGTGGGTGAGTCTTAGCATTTTGGGCGAGGCAAGTTAAGCACGAGTGTACTATGCACAATGTGGTGTACACATTACTGTATACTCACATAAGAGGGTGGCGTTGAGGGCGGAAACTTTTGGAGGATGGCACTGAGGCCGAAATTGTTTGGAGGGTGGCACTGAGGCCGAAATTGTTTGGAAGGTGGCACTGAGGCCAGGATTTTGTTTTGAGGGAGTGGCATTGAGGCCAGAATTTTATTCTTGTGGGGTGGCACTGAGGCCGGAATTTGTTTTTTTGGGTGGCGCTGACGCCAGAGATTTTTTTTTTTTAGGGTGGCGCTGAGGCCGAAATTTTGTTTTTGCGGGGTGGCGCTGAGGTTGGAATTTTTTTTTTTGTGAGGTAGCGCTGAGGCTAGGATTTTTTGTTTGGAGCGTGACGTTGAGGTCGGAATTTTTTTTAGAGGGTGGCGCTGAGGCCTGAAATTTTGTTTTTGTGAGGTGGCATTGAGGCCAGAATTTTGTTTGTGGGGGTGGCGCTGAGGCTGAAATTTTTGTTTGGGGGGTTGCGCTGAGGCCGAAGAATTTATTTTTGGAGGGTGGCGTTGAGGCTTGAGAAGTTTTAGAGGGTGGCGTTGAGGCCTGAATTTTGTTTTAAGGGTAGCGCTGAGGCTGAATTTTGTTTTTGTGGGGTGGCGCTAAGGCTAGAAGTTTTTGTTTGGAGGGTGGCGCTGAGGCCGGGATTTTGTTTGGAGGGTGGCGCTGAGGTCGAAATTTTGTTTTTTCTGGGGTCGTGCTAAGGTCGGAATTTTGTCTGTGGGATGGAGCTGAGGCCAAAATTTTTATTTGGACGGTGGCGCTGAGGTCGAAGAATTTTGTTTGTGGGGTGGCGCTGAGGCCGGAATTTTGTTTTTGCTCTTAGTGCCCTTTCTGGGTTTTCACTTGAATTAGGAGTGGTGCCACGGTGATGGTTTTCACCAGCTTCCCTTCTGACGTATTTTTGCCCGTGACTTCGGGGGTCACGCCCACGTTTTGTTTTCTTTCCACTTTTATTCATAATGCCCTGTTTCTTTTTGTTTCAACATGCCCGATTTTTCTTTTTTTCTTTTTTTTTTTACTCACCTTTGCACATCGCAGCGAGGGTTGTTGAGGGGGAGTCAAAACGAGAGCCCTGGGCCTGGTAATTTTATTTGGAGGACTTGCTGCCCGTTGTTGACACGTGGTCGAAGGAGATGATGGAATTCAGAAAGGCGCGGCAGGCCTTCCTTCGGTGAGGTGACGTTTTTGGTAGGTGAAGCGTCGGCACGAAACCACCTCGTGATCTGGTGATAATGGCGCTTGGACGGCGTGGCCATGAAGATGCTGACTGTTTGAGGAGTCGGAGCGTCATTAGACGACATGTGTCGGTGTAGTTGTTCGAGGAGTTCTTTTTAGGAAATGGCAGGTGCTTTATGGTGAGCCTACAATTTTCTCTATAAAATGGAGCGTTCCGGCTGATGCAGTATAGGGAACATTCCTTTGCTTGTTTAGAGTTGAGCTTGCTCCAAGAGGCTCGGTAAATGGGTCATCTTTTTTGATGGAAGGCTTGAGCCTTCTGGTTGTTTTTACGCTTTTGGGAGCTGGAGAAGGATGCTTGTCCCCATGTGCCCAACATCGATCATCGTCAAACTTAGATCCGGTCTCGTTCATTCGAGGATGGGTCATGAAGCTCTTGACTCGGCCATCCCTTTGGTGGTGAAGCTCGACCAAATGGGAAGTTTGGTCGTGTTCGTTGTCTGACGCTTGGATGAGTCATCTATTATAACAAGAGGGGTGTCATGCTCTAGCCTTCTATGGATAGTGCTCCTTTTTCACTTTGTCACGAAAAAGAACAATGAGTCTTCTTTGGTTTTTCTAAGGCTTTGTTGAGGGAGAAAGAGGTTGCTCCTTGGAGATGGCTACCCGCATAGGCAGGTGGTAGCCTCATTATTCGCACAAGGGAAGTCCTTCTATCTAGGTATTCCAAGTTTTCTATAGCACGAAGGATCCTGCATAGGGATGTCTTTGACTTTTTTTGGTGTTCGATTCCTTTATGAAAACATCGATTGATCATTTGTGCCTTGAGGAAATCAAAGTAGCTTTTCATAGCAGTCCTTGTAGAAGCAGTCTTTTCTCCCTTATAACAGAGACTTGTATTCCCTTTTTGCTTTATGGAGGATGACCTCGTTGTAACGGAGACTTTTATTTCCTTTGTTTATGAATGAAATCTCTTTATTCTTTTCTGCTTAGGTGTTTTTCACCTATTCTTCATTTTTTTTTTTTTTTTTTTTTTGCGTTTTTCTTCTTTGCTTCTTTTTTCTTAGCAAGGGATATCCTACCCCGTTTGGACGGCTCAGATGCCTCCTTTTGAGTGTGTGAGTAGTGAGAGGAACAAAGTCCCTCTCGCTTGTGGGTGTGTGAATGTGTGCTGGGATACGCAGTGGAGCGATATGTCCCTTAGGGTAGTTTAGGGTAGGGTGTTGTGTACCTGGGTGGTGTTTGGCCTGTTGTACATTAGTCGTTTTCTCGGTATATATTGTTGTCTTCCGGGTGTGCGGTGGGCAAAGGAGGACCACGACTTGGGTTTGATGGTGTGCTTTGATTGCCGCATGGCTGCTCTCTTTGGGATGAGCGCCATCATCCTCGTTCATGCGGCTTCTTTACTGCGCGTGCATTTCAGTACTACCGTACCCCTGAATCATGGGATTTTCGCACGTATGATGCTTCGTGGGCCTCTTTCTGCAGGGTGTTTCGCCTTCCTTGTCGCTTTGTGTTCGTTTGCGATTGGGACGTGCGTCCGGCCTCTTATTCGTTCTTATTTATAGCTAAGATCGAGAGAGACTTTTCTTAGTCTTAGGAAAGACTCATTTGTCTTGGAGAGAAAGAAGAAGAGTTGCAGCCTTCATTATTCTTTTCCCCTCTGTGCATCCTTCTTTCTTTTCTTGTCATCTTTCTCTCGGGGAGGGCACCTTTGGTGCCTGGAGGTTTTGTGACGACAATGGCTAGTACGAGTTCAACCCCTCCTCCTGATAGGGGCTTTTTTTTTTAGATGTGTGTGTCTTTCTTGTGCTTTCACTTCTTTGTGGTCTGGTGGATGCGTTTTGTCTTACCCCTCCCCCTTATTTTTATTTTTGAAGTGCAAGTTCTCGATGTGAGCCAACTTCCTTGTGTTGGTGAGTTAGGGTCTGATCTCTACACCGGGGTGTCTTTGGCGAGGGCAACCTCTTTGGGAGAGCTGGAGCCTAGTCAGGAGATCACTTGGGCTTCTTGTATCACCTTTGTAGGTGAGAGCGCGCAGTTTTGCTTGCATGGGGATGCCGACGGGGAGCCTCTCGTCCAAAGGGAAGGCGTTCCCCTTTATCATGCTTTGCATAGGCACTGTCCTTCTGATGAGAGTATGCCTACACTGGCGAAGAGGATGTTGGCGAAGCCCACTCTTCTGTGGGCTGCAGGGACTCTTCATTTTGAAGGGGAGCATCTGTACCTAGCTTGATACAGAACTTGGATGTTGGACGTGTTGGATTCTTTCGCCAGTACGTTGAAGGAGTATGCTCTAGCTACAGCATGTCAATGCTTGGCTGGCTACTACGACCGATGTTCGAACACCATGAAGGGTTTGCTGGAGACATGGTGTTTCCATACAAACAGTTGGCTTTTACAGGAGGGCAAGGCAGGTATTACCCTTCTGGATTTGTATTTTGTAGGTGTCCTCCATTTGCTGGGGGAGGAATATGAGGAGTTTGTCCCCAGCAATGGGGTTATTTTCAGGGGTGTGCCCATCAAGGGTAGGCGTGCTCCTGTGAGTCTCAGAGAGCTATTTGAGATCTGTCAGCTCTTGTACTCAGAGTCACAGCCCTCGACTGGTGGGGTACATTTTGAAGCGTGGCGAGATTACCTTCACAGTAACCAAGTGGGTGAGGACGTTGACTCGAGCACTTCCTAGGCAGACGAGTCTCAAAGGGTGGAGGCGATCAGGAACTCGAAGAAGGCGGTTGCCCCTCCAAGGCGGAATGTGCGGGACCGGGTGTACTTGGTCGCCTACTTGACCCTCTTCTTATGCAAGTTCTCTCTTCCGGGGGCAAAGCGTTATGTCATCTGGCCCGGTTGTTTCTATGTGGCCTATATGATGGCTGAGGTAACTGGCTTTGCACTTGCTCAGCTGGTCTTGTGTAGTATTTTCCATGAGTTAGGGTCCATTGCCCGTGGAATGGCCCCTTCAAAGGATAACAGTGACGAAGTGTCCCTGGGTCAGGGGATCTTGAGGCATTTCACCACAAGTTTCCCCGTACACTATGTCTTCAGGTGGCTTCTGCATACTTTCTCGGCTTGTACAAACTCAACAGGAACTTTGAGTGGGCAACGTACTCGCATATACTAAAGATTGCTGGGATGAGGGTCGTATTTAAGGAGCCCGATCGATGCATCCTTCTTCACCTATGGGGGGCCTTTCCCTATCGGTTGTCCCTTTGATGGTATCTTCATTGACGCTTTTGGCCTTACTCTTTATAAGGTGGTCATCGAGACCAGAGAGGCCATGTATCTTGTAAACGTCCAAGGGTGCATCCTTCCATTCAAGGGAGTAGGGTGCAAGAGGCTGGAGGGCTATTTTCCTCACCTCTTCACACGTCAGCATGGTCTGGATCAGGGTTGCTATGCCGCCATTTCTTTCTTAAAGAAATATGGAAAGAAAGGGGTGATGCATTACCCTAAGGCTCCTGGTGGGAGCCTGGAGGTCTGGACCGACCTTGATATATGTATGGCCTGGAACACTTGTCTTCTTCCCCATGGTCATAACAGGTTTGTGGTCCCCCATTATGGCCGAGGGGGTCATGCGACTGCGAGCTATCGGCAGTGGTGGGTGGTTAGGTACCTCGATCTCACCCTCCAGATCTAGGTAATCTGGTGGCACATGTCTCAGGTTTAGTGAACTTAAGATTTGAGATCGCTCTCTCGGAGCATTGCTCTAAAGCAAGGGCAAGTATACCAACCAATGAGAGAGGAATTTTAGGTGGGTTAGGGACTTACTTAGGCTGGCTCTCGTGGGCACCCTCTTAGATCACGAAAAAAGCCCCCCCAGCTACTTGAGCTGGTTTAGAATTGCCTCCCTTGACCTGCAATCCTCTTGTTTTTCTGCACAATAGTTCTATGGTTAATTTATAAGACATATGGGTCGAAGGGACCAACCTTTGTCTTAGGGAAATGCACGTTTACATGAGGAGGTGATGAAGTGGAAGGTTCGGTGAAAGATAGAAAAGAGAAGAGTGCTTAACGTGGGGGTGAGACTAGCATGACAACTAGAAATTATCAACTCGGAGTGGTAGCAAGATGGGCATGGTTCTTAGGACCCGCATGGCGGCAATACTACTCGAAACCAAAGTCGGCGTGTCGGTGATAGGCTAGGTATACCCTCAATCAAGTGAGAGGAGAAAGAGGTGGAGGGGAGCGAACGAGACGGCAAAGAGAAAAAGGAAGTCTGGACATCAATAAGAATCGCAGTGGGCAATGAAAGGAGACATCACATCCCTTGTGGACAGCACCAGCTCTTGATGAGGCATACAGCGATTGCTTCTCCTAGATCGCATGTCGATAGGCGTGGGATGCAGGGAGAATGGCAGTAGGTGTCGATCGCACGGAGGAAGCTCGCGTTCGGTGATAGTTGTTGCTAAATCCCCTAGCGGGCGGTGATAGGTATCGCCATCTCAGCTAGACGCGCAGTTGAGGAAGACCCCTGCGGGCGGCAAAAGGCTTCGCCGTCTAGGCTCTTCACAGAGACGTCATAGCTACATCTATGGGCAGCGATAGGCAGGGCCGTCTACAGACTTCATTAGAAGAAAGAGACAAACGAATAGAAGGTCAGGGGGACTCGTGCATGGCACTGCCATCACCATGCACAACCTGTGAAGCCGAGGGAGAGGCTTGCACGACACTGCCACTACCGTGCACTCCCTCTACAAGGAACTCGGATGAAGAAGAGGGAGAAGAGAGGGGAGAAGAGAGAGATGAAGAAAAGAAGAAAAAGGAAGAGAGAGAAGGTTTATCACCACAATGGTAAGAAAGAGAAACTTGTATTAAGTGAAAACTCTCTCTTGTGTGTGTGTGTATGCCTCAACCTCGTCTTTTTTCTGCATACAATGATGGTACATATATAGAAGTATGCCCCAAACATGGGTGGATGATCACAAGTAACCCTAATTACTAGAAATTAAGATTAAATTGAATTAAAAGAAATAAAAAAATAGGGTACAAAATGACACATTTACCCCTTCTTAACAAGTCGTGGAATTCAAGAACAGCCTCTATGTTTCCCTAAGACTTGCGTGATCTGGCATGGTTGATCTGGGGTCGTTCTGATTCCTGGTTGATTGTAAGATGATTGTTTTCTTGTCGGGCTCGGCATGTCGATCGATTTGATACCAACTTCGAGCCATGGTCACGTTTTTTATGCATGATCATATGACTTGAAATTTGAGTAGATCATGAAACTTTGGATCGATAGTGTGCTCGTTCCTTGATGTTTTTCTGTGTTTTCTTCACTGAATCATACTCAGCATGCCTCTAAGATCACGGGGCACCAAACACAACTCGATTCCATGGCTGAACAAAGATTTTGCGAGTTTGGAATTTTGGCCGGAATCAAGGATTCCAGCGACGAAATTTGTAGTCCATTCATCGGTTTCGTGTGCAGAATCCGATCGTTAATCATGTACGGGGTTTGGGACAAAGATGGCCTGAGACCTTACGGCTGCATGGAATTAGTCTCGTGTCGATTGGGCTTGCGAGAGGCGTGATTTGGCTACTCGAGTGAGGCACGATGCTGCTGATTTTCTTGCACTTTTCTTCACGAATAAGCTACTTCTCTCTAACTTTTCTTTGCGCTCAGGTATCGTTACGGGGCGTGCCACATATCTAATCGATCATCTTGACTAGACGAATATACCCACCAAATTTGAGCACGATCCAACTTAGGACGAGTGAGCTATGAGTATCGAAAGTCACCTGTCGTGACTGTCCCTTCAATGGTGTAGTGTTGCAAGGTGGCCGCACGGGAATAGAGTGCAACTTCTCCTGTTTCACTCTTTCTCCTATAACTTCTTCTTGGAAAGTCCGTTTGAGTTGAACCTTGACCCTTATGGGTTTTCAACTATGTCGGATCCAATGGTAGTGGTCTCACAGTGATTTGAGATACTGAAGATGTAGCTCTAGTTATAGGGGTCCATTTCAAGGTGCTATAGGCCGATTCTATCGGACCTGTTTCTCAGTTTGCACTACCTTAGACATGTCAGGATATGACGAAACTTCGCAGAAGACTCTTGGGAGACCTCATGAAGATCCTGGCCAGTTCTGGGGTTGTTATGAGACTGTCCAAATTTTCATTACTTATTAGGCCTTTATTGTGAGTGGGCCCCATGTTGATGAAAAATACCTTCCAACAGTGGGATTCCATTAATGATGACAAATGGGACTCACCCCATCCATGGCAAGTTTCTGGTGGCTCCAGACGCGATGGAAGGGCTGGAAGACGCCTCATCCCTCCTTTTTCTATCATTTTTTGCTTGGATCATCATCCTGCTGAGTGGCAGAAACTGGTTATGCCCCATTTATTAAGTGGAGATGAGGACGGGAGGATTCTTCTCTCGTTGAAGAAGAAGATGAGATCTTTCTTCGATAACCTTGAGGTGATCTTTGGTTGGGGCGAAGGGGGTGTGGTCCCACCTCAGGAAGAAGAGCTTGCCCCTGCTTCAAATGCTCGGCCTGAGGGAAAAACTCCAAGACCTCTTGATTTTGTTAAGCCCAAGAGCGCTCCTCCCAAGGAGAGGGAAGATAAGTAGAGAGAGAGAGAAAAAGAGAAAGAGAAAGAGAGGGAGAGAATCTTCACCCGTTTCTTCTTCTTGGGAGAGAGAGGAGAATTCGAGCAAGGAAGCATTGTCGTCCAAGGCGGTGTTCTCAATACCATCTCATGCGAGGTGAGATTAGTTAGGAGCTTGTAGGTCTCCGAATTCTCCTTCAACTCTATCATCCCTAGGTCCAGTAGTAGCATCGCGGTCGGTAGATAGTTGGCCTGGGTGGTCGAGTGCACCGCTTCTTGATCCAGGGCGTAGCTCGAGAGGCTCTGCATCCAGGATCGAGGTTGGTGTGACCTCCTCTACTAGCACCCACGTGGCATCTCTTGCACGCTCTGTGGCGTCTGTTCTACCTACTCCAAAAGCTACACAGATGGTGGTGGGCTCTTCGAGAGTTCACCCCTCTGGTTCGCCGACGGCGTAGTCATTGGATTTGTGCCTCAAGAGGGCCTGCAAAAGTTCTCCTCTTGGGCTTCATGCCGCTGCAAGGGCTATGAAGCCTCCTAGCTCTGAGACACTCGCACTTGGTGTGCCTCCTCTGGACATGGTTGGCTTCCCTGCTGCTCCACGGTCATCTTTGTGCTTCAAAGCGTCCATGGTGAAGGGGATGCTCTGTTCAGGCCTTCAGGGATTAAGGGGGTGTCCGTTATAGGAGCTTGGGGAAAAGACAGAAGTTTTCAGGGATTGTGTGGCGAGTCCGAGGAGCTTGTGCTCCGACGGTGAAATCTTTGACTGTCTTGACGAGCTGCTACAAAATTTGTGTGGCTGAGGCACCAAATCCCTTTCATGCGAGGGTGCGACGTACGTCTCTTTTGAGAGGCGTTTGGCTGCTTTGGCGCAGGATTTGGCTAACCGGTAAGGACTCATTCAGCAGCGCGCACAAGAGTAGCCCTCGTCGAGACTTTAACTGGGAGGTGTTGCATCAATGGTCGCGCCAGTTGGAGCAACTGGAGTTTGACTCTGCGGTGGTCACCTCCTTGGCCAATTTGACTGCTCAAGAGATTTCTCACCTTGAAGAAGAGAAGCAGGCCCTGTTGTAGTGTGCGGAGGAGCTAAAAGTGATGATTAAGGATTCCCTTGGCCGCTTCTGAAGGTGCGACGCCTCTTCTCCTCCCTTTTTTTTTTTTGTGGACTTTTCTTTGATCGCTAGATCCCTCATTTTGTAACCTTTCCAATATGTAATTGAACAAGTATTTGTTCTCTTATATCTGATGGTGATGATTTTTATTTTTATTTTTGGAAGGCAAATTTAAGGTCATGCCTTTGGGACCGATTGGGTTTTTCTCTGGTCTTCAGACTCTCCTCGCCTATAGAGAGCGGGGGCTGAGTTGATTGCGATCCTTGTTGCGAGGAAGCCTGTTCCTCTTGGTTTCCTTGTGGTGATGAAGGTCGTTCATCCATTAGGACTATCTGACCGATTTGGATGTAGTTCTTCAAGATAGAGCGGAACGCCCTACAGTTGGCCAGGTCATGGCCCCTTTGTTGATGGTATTTTCACCAAGGGTTTTGGCCTTTTTGAAAGATTAATTCTTGTCTTTTGGGAACACAGGGCGCTATCATCTCATGCTGGAACATCATGTCGAATAGGACAGAAAGTTGCTCAGGAGGTAGCCTTGTTGGAGGAGAGTCGTTGATGGATTCCTCGTGGACCGTGACCATGTGGGATGGTTTTGGGGTCTCGAAAGCTTTTTTGAGGTCTTCTAGGTTGACCTGTCTATTTCAAATCAGGGCTTCAATGTGTTCTTTTAACTGGATGCAATCCTGGACTGGGTGTCCCACGCTCCGATGGTAGGCCCAATATTTAGGGTCGTCAACGAGCTCTGCTTGCTCCGGCTTCTTGGCCTCAGGGAGTACCAACATCTCTTGGTCAAGGAGCATTTCGAGGACCGTGGGGGCCCACTCCTTATTGAAGCTATATTTTTGATTTAGTTTGCGCAAGAATTCCTCAGTTTGATGGTATTTTGCGGCGGTGACATGTTATTGTAATTCTACTTCTGAGGGGCTTGCAGCTGTGCAATCGTATTGGCTTTAGTTAGTATCCCTTGTGACATGTCTAGGGTCGGTAGAGGGGTTGTATTGGTTGCATGTTTAACGCTGAGGGGTGTGGTTGTGACAGCTGCACTGACTACGTTCTTGGGTTGATTGGTGCGGGGGTTTGACCTATTGCCCCCGACATTACAAGCCTGACTGGTGCCTAAACCTTAGACTTGGTCCCCTCCATGATGGTTCAATAGGATTTCGATCTTGGCAGCCTTTATGATCATGTTGGAGAAGGTGGTAGGGTTGGACTCCTTGCGGTGTAGGGCAATCGCTTTTTTCATATTTCTTACGCATGTTTGCATGGATTCTATCTCACTCATGGGGCTACTCACACACAAGGGGAGGTCACGCCATCTCTGAATATATTTTCCCGCTAACTCGTCTGGTTCTTGCATCATGGTGAGGAGCTCTATGGTTTAGACTCCTAATTTAGCTTCAAAGAAGCATTTGTATAAGAGCTATTCCATTTCTTCCCACGAGTGGATTGAGTTTGGTGGCAGACGTGAATACCATTTGAATGCGGGTCCCTTGAGTGTGTCTGGTGTCTGCAGCTGATTCCTAGCATGCGGGCATGAAATGGGCTATGTGTTGTTGTGGTGACCCTGTGCTGTCGAAGGCTGGCAGTTTCCCCTTTTTGGTATCCAGTGGGGAAGGGGACTTGGGAAATTGAAGGTGGGTAAGGCTTTCTGTATTGGTGATTCTCGAGCGTTTTCGACACCTAGAGGCCTTGGATGCTCTTGTTGATCATCGCCTGGACGTCTTCTTAGGTGAAGGTTATTGAGGCATCCTACGAGACTGTGTTATGTTGGTCTTGGAAGGAGGCGGGTGGATCACTGTGTATTGATGCCTGGCCACGGGAGGTGGTTGTGTTTGGTTCCTCTCATCATTTTGGGATCTACGAAGAGAACTCACCTCCTGGTGGAGAGACATCACGGTGCGAATGTCCTCCAGTATTTTGATCCTATCGAGGATCTCTTAGGATGCTTTAGATACCTATAGGTGGATCTTCCTTTTCCCCTTCCTAGTGGTTCACCACCATTACTTCGACTCGTTCGTCGGGGCTCGACGATTAAGCTGGTGGGGCGAACCTGGGCCTCTTGGTGCCTTGATTTGGGACACCAATTAGAAGTGGTTGAGCCTGTCCTCCTTGAGCCTACAATTTCCTCATAGCCCGGGTGAGCAAGGGCTCCTAGCAGCCTGGAGGACGAGGTTTTGTCACGCGCGGTTCTTTGAGGCTTTAGGGCGATTGTTTGTCCTTGATGGGCGTGTGACAATCCTGGGGGCATATCTCTTTAACATGATGGAGTTCTGCTGAGCTTTGAGAGTCGGGAGGGTTGGACTCATCTTCGCATATCTCAACGACATGACAATCAACGATGTCATCCATCGCCAGAGGATACGTATCTTGTAGCAAGTAGAATTGGTTGTTCTTCAATAGACCTTCCATGGTTGAATGTTTAGCTCATCCCCTTTGCGAGGCTGCCTGGGTTTGCCTTGCTTGTTCGTGTCGAGTGGGTGAGTTGGTCACCTTGGAGGACGGTCCTATACACTTTCGTGACGGCTGTGTTTTCAAGTAAGGGACGAGCCGGCAGGTCGTTTTTTGACGTGGCTTGCCCCGTGCTGTGTTTTAGGGGGGCTCCTGCGAGTATAGTGCAAGCGGGGTCGTTAGAACAGTGCTTGCAAGGAACTTCGTCGAAAGCCAAGAGGTGGTTGGATTTTAGCCGCAACCTTGGGTTTCCGGTATCCCCTTCTTCATGCTAGTGGGACGTTGGCCCCTGCACAGGTGTGTACGAGCTATTGGAGTGTTTGGGATGGGCCTAGGTCGATCCCGTCGTGCAGCACAGGGCTAGGCACTTGTCTGGTTTTGTAGGCCTTATGGCTTTCGACATATATCTATAGGGATTTTCGTGACCTTCGATTGATCTGAAGGCCGTGTGCCTTCATGAGCCTATCGTGTGGATTGCCCTTAGCAGTGAGTTTGTCATGTTGCATGGAGGCGGTCAGCGGACCGCATGTGGTGAACTTGAGTCTGAAGAGACCCGAGGTGGGTGAAGGGATCGAGACGGGTTGCCATCCACCCCGACTTGCCATCGAGATGGGTAGGCCATTAACGGTGACGAGAGTGCACGTGAAGGAAGATGATCCTATGAAGATGGTGCATGGGACAGGCCTCCCGCTTTACAAACATCAGTGGCAGTGGCAACCCTATTGGGGTTCATTGAGTGGCGGGGAAGCCCACATCTAAGTCTACGACTGACTAGGTGCTAGTTGTGAAGGTGTGGAGGAGCGACAGTGGCGCAGTCCTATGAGGTAACCCTAGTGGTTTCCCTCCGGTCAAGGGTGGAGGAAGGAGTAGCAGCATGGCTGCCCATACTCCGTGCTTCCCTACATTGGACTAGGGCGATAGGGCCAGTTAACCCACTAGTGCATGAATGAGTCACGGATATGGGGATGAGAAAGTCCCCGATTTGGAGGACAGGAGAAGAGTGGGAATCCATCAAGATTTTTGAAAGAGAGGAGAAGAGGATTTTTGTCAGAAAATAGTCCGAGCCAACTATAGGGTGGCGTGTCCCCAGGGGGGTCGTTAGTTGGTCAAAGCCTGATTTTCTCTGGTTCCCTCAGGCTGAGGCTTGGGGAGAAGATCCTCTCTCAAAAAATTGTCGAAGGCTCACACGCGTGGTATGTCGGGTGACATGGGCGCGCCAGCTTTCTAGAGTGCGGATAGGCTACCAACAAAGAGAGAGAGTTTACGACGGGGAAGGGTTGATTCTCGTACCTCGTCATTGCGGGTTCGTGGGACACGTCGTTGGTTGCCCTCTTAGATCAGTTACGAAAGCCCTCCGACTGTTCACCAGCTCGGTTTGGTCAGAGATTCTCTTCAGACGCTACGACCCTCTTCTCTCCCCTCAAGTCTAGGTTCCGATGGATGTCTTGATTCTTCATTCTAGGGTTGGCTTTCTTCTCGTTGATCGAGCAAGAGAGTGGGGAACTTTGTCATTCTTATCAGGCTGTGTCAAAGCGAGTAATAGGGATTAGACACAAACGCGCGTTGGTTCGAACCATTTCTGGTTTGCTCGGGTCCACGCAGTCTTGCACGTGAGTGGGATTACGTGTGGGAGAAGAAGAGACAAAGTTACAGAAGCGATAGACCTCTTTAATAAGGGGAACGTGCGTACCCGTGCGGTTGGGGGTATTTCCCTTTCTTGCAAAAGTTTTTTCTCTCCTCTCCTTTGGATGCTAGGGCTAAGAGAAAAGACGAGTAGAATCAAGCGTAATACCTCTTCTTTATTGAATTGTAGTCCCCTTTCTTATAATTGACTTAAGCTTGTTTATAAAGAGTTTTCCACAAACAGGGGTGGATGCTCGAAAACTAGGCCTAACTACAATTAAAAGTAATTAAAATAAAATCCTGAAATTGGATACAATGACAAAAATGCCCTAAAACGTTTTCGCACATATAACAAACTCGTCATTCTCTAAGGAACTGCCATGGCCAAAACTTCGAGAGTTCTCCCGGGGTACTTGCAGTATGAGATGGGTTGATCTATTGTTATATTCTTGATGTTTGTTTTCTTGTGATCATTTTGATCCCTTTTGATCATTTTGCGGCAATCTCCTTCTACGAAGGGCTAAGACGTTGTTCTGAAGATTCTGGCGTCCATGGATCCAGATCATCTTTCCTTCTTTTCGTTGAGGAGACTTGTCTTTCGTGCTTATTCGTCAGCGAGAGGGATTTCGTCGAAGCTTTTTGTGGGTGTCTGAGGCTTTTGGCTACTCTTTCGCTGCAAGGAAGAAGCTGCGAGCTAGTCAAGGGGTGGCCGAGGAATTGCCATGGCCGTTGACTAGTTTTGTGAGGCCATATGGCAGAAGGCGTGCCTCTGCCCTACTTCGTGATGGTCCGGGCTTAGGGCCGCTGGGTCGGTCCCTTCAAGCTTGGACCCACTTCTTTTTCTTTCTTTTTTTTCTTGGAAGATAACGATGGTCGTTTGGTATGCCTATTCGTCTCCTATACATATGGGGGCGGGGATAAGGTTTTGACTCTTGTTTGAGTAGGCATCTTTTGATTGTTTGGTCATCTTTTATTCGAGGCTTATTTTTTCTATGGCTACTGTTTTCCACGTGGCTATGTCGTGTGAGCCTCGATAACTAGGTTGTAGCCGGCTCTCTTCCTTTATTTGATTGAAGGGCTGAGGTGCATCAAAAATGATGTATAACATTGATCCTCTAAAGCAGTCTGCATAGAAAGCCTCTTTAAGCATTATGGAGGGCCTCAAGTGCAATCATCAAGCGAGGGAAACAATCGAAAATCTGGCAATGCTTGCCCCAATTCTTGGGGGAATCAACAGAGAGGGATGACCAGTGCCGCTGTCACCATATCTGATCCCAAGAGCGCCTCTCCCCAAACCCTGGATTTCTCTAAAGGGGTGAACCCCATGAATACTCAAGGGACACCTCAGGCACGTCAGCAACAACCCCATTCCTACAATAAGGTGCCTCCGCCTCCAAACCTTTTTGGAAAGGACTATTGGGCAGAGAAGAGAAAAAAGGTCTATAGATTTGATAAGGAGTGGGTCCCATACTTCAGATGTTGCTAGAATAACAAATGCTTGCCTTACCTGAGATGAAGAAGTGCTTCACTCTCAAATGCCACATTGAGGCCATAATCCAAAAGGGGCAGTACAGCTTGATAGTCTCAAGAAAACATTCGGGGCGGCAGAGGCATCCCACATGGTGGCGGTTCAAGAAGAAGACGAGCAAAAGGATCAACTTGATGAACTACCACCAGACCTTCTTCAGGCAATGTTCTGTCAGAAGATTCAAGTAGGGGTCATCGCACTGCGTTCATCGAGACAACTCAAACCCATTGCTCGAGGGACCGAACATCTCTGGTGCCTATACCAATAGATATGTGGCCATGATCTGGATATGTGTTTTGCCTTTCAAGTCCTAGTGGCGGAGAAAGCATGAAGAGGGTACTTCACCGACCACAACTCGAAAGACGATGCTTAAGCCTCTCAGTTGCCAACACAAGAGGTCACTCACACGTAGACATCCTGTGATGGTGTACTACCTGGATTTTTTGGTTCGGGCGAAGCTCCACTTCCCAACGATGGAAAATCTATTGAGGGCAGAACATAATGAAATCCATGAGAAGGGAGGTGGTTCGTCAAGCAAAGCAAGCTCTCAAACTTCGTGAACCCGGTGAGCTTACGCCAGTCAAGGAAAGGAGTAAGATTAGATGAGTACCAAGGGCTGCTCATCGAAGGAGGAGAACTCTTCAACCCCCAACTGAGGTGGAATTCCTTGAGCCCATTCCTCCACTACCAATATTGCGGGATTTCATCTCCGAGTTAGTCACTTCCTATGACAAAGACCCGCAACCTGGCCAAGAGAGCATTCTTAAGCATTCTTCTACTCAAGTTCTCAATACATCCAACATGGGTGACGACATTAAAATCACCCCTCAACGGTCCAAGAAAGGTAAAGACCTTAAAGATCCCTTGCACATGTCCGACAAGGGTGACGACATTGAAAGCACCCCGCAATGGTCCAAGCAGGGTAAAGGCCTTAAAGATCCCCTACACACATCTGACAAGGGTGACGACATTAAAAGCACCCCTCAACGGTCCAAGCAAGGTAATGACCTTAAAGATCCCTTGCACACGTCCGACAAGGGTGACAACATTAAAAGCACCACCCCAATGGTCCAAGAAAGGGTAAAGATCTAAAAGATTCCCTTCGTACGTTTAAGTCCAGTGATGACGTTAAAAGCTATTGGTTCGGTCCAACTCGAGTGATGACCCTAAAATCTATCTTCCCTCTTCTTCTTCTATCCCTGATCCTTCTACCTCTTCTTCTTCTTCTTCTTCTTGTAACATGTCTTTTGCAGGTCTGAATTTTGAAGGCCCAGACTTTGTGGCTCTTGACAAAGAACTAAAAAGCTGCAACATTAGTACGCAGCATTGAAAATAGCTGAAAAAGACGGTGGCCCAAGCCCCTGGGTTCCTAACAGTCACCGACGCCATGGCATCTAGGGCCAACAAGAAGTCTCCTCCCACTGCTGAGGAGCTTATCGAGCAACACATGAATCATAAGCCCGAGAAATCCCAGCGACCTATTGAGCCCGATTTCGAACAGCTACTGAGAGAGTTGGGCATGCAAAGCTTCCACTCTCATGAAGCATGTCATATGGTGCAGATCTCTGAAGCAGTGACCAATGCTGACTAAATTGGTCTAAGGTCAGGGAAGAGGTTACAGCCACTCGTGCAGAAACCTCAGCAACCCAGACTCTTGAAGTATCCAGGGTCCACTGCTCATCACATACCCAAATACCCCAACTAGTCCATTACCACTCCTCAAATACCTAGAACCACCATTCGTTCCATACAGCAAACCATCTTCAGACCCTCAACCTCCATCAACCTCCACTCCACCAACCCATACTCTTACTACCCAATCTAACCAATCCACACTAGATTCGGCCACATGATCTGGCCAATCGGCACCAAATCCAGTCGCGCAACCTTTACCTACCCAATCCATACAACCTCTCCAATTCATTTCGGCTATACAACAAAGTCAATCGGTACCCCAGAATAGCTCTCCATCACCTAAGCCTACCATCTCACTAAAGCCTATGGCAAATCCAGTAGTACTTCGAAATGGTGATCCTAAAGTCAGGGATCACATGGTGATTGTCTCTATGATCAGTGAATCACAGAACTATCCCGTTACACTCTCTGAGCCCTACTCTCCCAAATGATCCAAGTCCTTCAGAGCCATTCCCCCAACCTCATGCATTCCCTCTCCTTGAAACCGTCCTCTCCTTGGGTAGGCAAGCAGTTGAAGTAGCCATCATTCTCTACACCGACAAAGCCCAATTTGAGGTGGAGCTGTCAAAGCCTGAGTACCTACAAACTCAAAGGTCGGGGTATTCGAGGTCATTAAAGAACACTTGGGGTTACCAACCGCAGATGAAGGAGAAGTTCAGCAATCCCCTGAAGTGTGGGAAAAAGGCAGACAGGCAACAACCGATGATTTAGAGGAGATAAACCTGGGAGATGAGATCGACGTAAGGTCGAATTTTATTTCGGCCAACATGTCGTTGGATGAAAGAGAAAACTATATCACCCTTCTGTGAGCAAACCAAGATGTCTTCGCTTGGCACTATCATGAGATGCCCGGTCTCGATCCCCAAGTCGCAGTACATCGGCTCGGTATTGACCCATCCTTCAAGCCTGTAAAGCAAAAATTGAGAAGGTTTTGGCCGGATCTTGAAATGTAGATCGATGCTGAAGTGAGTAAACTTAGGGATGTAGGCTTTATCCGAGAGGTCAAGTACCCAAAATGGCTCGCCAATGTCGTGTCGGTTAAGAAGAAGAATGTGAAAATTAGGGTCTGCATTGATTTCCATGATCTGAATGTTGTCTGTCCAAAAGATGATTTCCCACTACCATTCACAGAAATGCTCATTGTTTCCACAACCCATTGTCAAATCTTTTCCTTCATGGACAGGTATTTAGGGTATAATCAGATAAGGATGGCACCGGAGGATGAGGAGGCAAGAACTTTCTTGATTCCAAAAGGGGTTTTCTGCTATACAATGATGCCATTCGGATTGAGGAATGCATGTGCTACCTATCAACGAGCCAGGACTACCATATTTAAAGATATGCTGCATAAAGAGGTGGAATGTTATGTAGATGACTTGGTGGTGAAATCAGAAGAAAAGAATGTCCATATGTATGACCTGGAGTGAGTGTTTGAGCGACTCGGCTGGCACCAACTCAAAATGAACCCCTTGAAATGTGCCTTCAGCGTGCGTTCGGGAAACTTTCTAGGGTTCATTGTAAAATATCGAGGATTGGAGATTGAGCCTATCAAAATCAAGGCGATCCAAGAAAAGCCACCACTGACGACCCTTTGGGAACTCCGGTCTCTTCAGGGCAATCTTTCTTAAATTAGAAGGTTCATCTCTAATCTCTCAGGTCACTGTAATCCTTTTACACACCTATTTAATAAGGACTTGCCTTTCATATGGGATGAGGCATGTCAGACAGCCTTGGATGATATCAAAGAGTATCTGCTCAGCCCGCCAGTATTCTCCACGCCAGTGCTAGGAAGGCCCCTCATTTTGTACGTGACCGCCCTTGATGAGTCACTTGGTGCGCTCCTGGCACAAAACAATGAAGAAGGGAAAGAAACTGCCCTATATTATCTCAGTTGTAAAATGCAGGGAGCTGAGAAAAACTACCCACCAATCTAGAATATGTGCTTGGCTTTGATCTTTGTGGTCCAGAAGCTCCGCCACTACTTGCTTGGTCATGAAGTCCAGCTCATCTCAAGAGTTGATCCTATCCAGTTCCTCATGACGCGCCCTTGTCTATCGAGGTGGCTGGAAAAATAAGCACAATTACTGATGGAATTCAACATCATGTATGTACCGCAGAAAGCCATCAAAGGACAAGCTTTGGCTGATTTCCTAGCAGCACATCCCCTACCGGCAGAATCTCCCCTGTCAAGTGATCTCCCTGATGAGGAGGTGTTTTGTGTCGAGCCAGCTTATGATTGGAAGATGTATTTTGATGGGACCTTTCAGTCTGAACGAGATGGTGTTGGTATGGTGTTTTTGACCCCTCAAGATGACATCATCCCCTTGTCTTTCTCTCTCGCAAAGACTAACTCGCACAATGAGGTTGAATATCAGGCGCTCATAATAGAACTCAAAGTTTCCTTAGACTTGGAACAGGAACGACTAGTTGGTTTCCACAATTCTGAGTTGGTGATACGACAGCTCAAAGGGATATACGATGTGAGAATAGACAACCTCAAGCCTTATCATGACACTGCTAAAACCTTGATGGTGAACCTCGATGACCATTCCTTAGGGCACATCCCCAAAAGGCTGAATTCCCAAGCTGATGCCCTTGCCAAGCTAGGTGCCACTATCCAAGTTTCCTCGAAGGAACCCACGCTTATATGGGTAACAAAGTGGAGGCACAACGAGCTGATTAAAGAGTTAGATGGTGACAATGAGAGGATTATTTTCCCAAAATGCCCTCCTTACCCATTCGGAGCACTCCTCGCTACCAAGGACGCCCTCAAAGCTGAAAGGGGGGCAAAGCAGGTCCAAGGCCATAAGTCTGAGGAAAACGAGGTGGAGATATTTGATCCGATATGCATCGAGATTGAGCAAGTTGAGGATTGGAGGGAACCCATAGTCAACTTTATTAAACAAGGTCGACTACCAGATGATCGCATTGAGCACAACAATATACGAAGAGTTTCCACCAAATACACTCTTCTTGATGGGGATGCTCCCTTTCGATGATCGTTTGACGGCATCCACTGCCAATGCATCGACACAAAAGGGACGCGGCAAGTACTGGAAGAAGTGAATGTCGGGATCTGTTGTCTTCATCAGTCTGGCCTTAAGCTCTACGAATGGATAGGCATGTTGGGGTATTACTGGCCATCGATGGTCGTTGACCTATGCCAAGAGAGAGAAGTTTGACATCCTAATTGACATTTTTATTGTACTGATTGGATGATGATTTTTACAGTGAGAGATGTATGCTTCCTATTAAAATTTGTGGTATTGTACCAACTGGAAAGGCATATCATTTGTTTTGAGACTGTGGTTTTGTACGGGTCTTCTGAGTGTGCAACTCAGGGACTCCGGAATTATTTTTAAATCTGGTTCTATCATGGGTATGTACTCGTCGGGACCCATTTGCACCTCCAAATTTTACCGAGAGAGGGGCATTTAACACTTCGAAGAAATCGAGAATATCCCTATCAAATCCCCCTATTTTGGGTTCCATTTTTGGGAGTTCATGTCCACCATGATGTTTGTTATACCAAAGTGAGACCTCAACCAACCAAAAATTTTGAAGTATTAAAGTTGTTATTTCTGAAGATGTTTATTGAGAACTCGCTAAAATTTTATAACCAAGATTGTGTAAGGCCAGATCCTAGATATTCACTACCACTTTGTATAACCTCTGAATCCGGCTCCTATTCCTACGGGATTCCGACTTCTACTAGGAGTGTTTCAGTTCCCAGTTATAACCTCTAAAACCTGCTCTGATTCCTACAGGAGTCCGATTGGTATTAGGAGTGTTCTGGTTTTTATCGACTGCAAGTCAGGCTATCTATCAACTATATGTTAGGTTATCTATCGACCATCTGTCATACTCATCAAGCGAATGTACGGCTTGTTGAGCATCTATCAGGCTTATTGAGTGTCTGTCAAGCTTATCGAGCACATGTTAGGCTTATCAAGCATCAATCAGGCTTATCGTGCGACAGTTAGGCTTATTGAGCATTTGTCAAGCATATTGAGCATCTATCTTATCGAGCGGCAGTTAGGCTCATTGTGCATCAGTCAGGCTTATCAAGCGACAGTTAGGTTTATTGAGCTTTTATCAGACTTATCGACCCTCAGTTAGGTTTATTGACTGTAAGTTAGGCCATCGACAGTCACTGAGGTTATCGATCGTAAGTCAGGCCATCGACCGTCAGTGAAGCTATCGACTGTAAGTCGGGCCATCGACCCTCAGTGAAGCTATCGATTGTAAGTCAGGCCATCGACCGTCAGTGAGGCTATTGACCATCAGTCCGTCCATACACAGTCAGTGAGGCTATCAACTGTCAGTCATGTTAGTGGAGCTTTCAACCGTCTGTCAGGTTATCCATTGTCTCTCAGCATATCAATTTCAAAGAGTTGGAAGAACGTTGAAAGTAATAACCCAGTTTCTGATCAGGTCAGATCATTTTGATGATGCACATCATCTAAGATGGTAGCAGAGTTTCCAATTTCTTAGAAAATTGAAAGTTGTGCAATGTACAGACCAATGATGTCTGCCTGATAGCTATGTATTTATTAATATTAAAGTTGATTCGGTCACTAGTAGTAGTTTTGCAAGCTTCGAGAGAAGCAAAGACTTTAGCCTTAAGTGACTGATGAATTTAGTTTGTTCTTATCTTCGATGACATTGTAGTAGGGGATGGACTAACTTGTCGCTATTTTCAAAATTTAAGCTTGTTTATTGGGACCTATGTAATGATGAGGATGACATTATCCTAAAAAATTACTACCCCATCTCTGCCAAGGTAATTGGTAAAGGCACTTTTGATTTAATTCAAGTCCAATGAGGTCCTTGAGTTTTTAAATTTGTTTTATGCCCCTGAAATCCAGAGATATTTTGTTAAGTCTTAGATTTACACCTCAATAGGCATGTTTGTCTGAGACGTATGTTTAGCCTTTACTGTGGGTCAACTAGCTAGAAATACTAGTACCAAGGTTAAAAACATTATACGTGGTTTTTAGGGTCTTAAGATTTTCAAAGGCACTTGGACCATGACCAACATAATGTGAGTGATCAGTTGCACTAAAAGGTACAACGATGTTTTCAGGATTCTTATGAATCTTCCTTTCATATGTATCTCCACTTATGGTGGGGGCATATTTTATGGATTTCAAGAGGAAGATTTGTATCTCCAAATGATTGAAAAAAATTACCTTGGAAACCATAGTGAGGAGGTACTGGCTAGGGACTTGATGGTAGACCTACCACCTATTCAAGGCGCATGCTTACAGTCTCGTTCAGTGCGACTGTGAAATTTTTGTATACTAAGCAAATAGTTAGGGATTCATTTCGACAAATCTAGTTATACTCGCTTGAGGCATAGTCAGTTGAGACTTATGCTTAATATGGATTCATATCAATACTCCATATTTGACGTACCCAGAAATTGATAAAATATTAATAAAAGACCTTGCAAGGTCTAAAAGAAAGCTCGAGGGGTGGGATTGAGCCCCAATATATTATGCCACGGGGCGATGGGAACCCTACGATAAGGACATCCCAAGTCCAAGTTTCAAAGGGAAAAACAAATCGCTCATGTGATGTCTGATGCAAGTGGTACAATTTACTGGCTGTGTGGTACAATTTACTGCATTGAATTGAGAGGTTGACCTTCACTCTTAATGATTATATTTGCCTAGATATTGTAAGGCCTAGGCTGGGATGTCTCACTTGAGGATATCTTTCATGGATTCACCTATATGAGTGTGGAAGTGAAGGCTGCTTCCTATGGGAATTGGGCATTCCCTATAGCGCTCATGAAAACCAAGATTAGTGTAGGGCCTTTAAATGTGCAAGCCCTGTAGAAAACCACAGCGTTTGAAAGAGAATGTTTTGCACGTTGGAGGCTTTTCAATAAAGGAAATAGTTCAAGGTGTGTCCACTCACTGTCCTCGTAAGTGTTTTGTATCACACTACATGGAGGTTCAAGTATTTAAGACAACTTCACTTACGCATTCATCTTTTCTGATATGTTTGGAAAGCGGTCTTGTTATTTTGAAACATGTGGTATGGTTAGCCTTTTGCTAAATAACTTATTTCAAAACAATTCATTGTGATGGTTCATTTTTATAAGGTGGACTTTTGGTCCACCATCCTTTTCTCTTTTTTTTTTCATTAGGTGGTTTATTATTACCACCTACTTTCATGGCAACCAAGCAATCCCCTTTTTATAAATTTTGACACCTTCTTTATGAGGTGTTGGCCTCTCTCTCTCTCTC
>NW_006497889.1:108684-135148 GCF_000471905.2 Amborella trichopoda
TACGTTACGTTACTTCGTTACTTACTTACTTACTTACGTTACTTACTACTACTACTACTCTACTTACTCTACTACTCTACTCTCTCTACTCTCTCTCTCTCTCTCTCTCTCTCTCTCTCTCTCTCTCTCTCTCTCTCTCTCTCTCTCTCTCTCTCTCTCTCTCTCTCTCTCTCTCTCTCTCTCTCGTTAAAAAAGGTGTTCTGTATCACTCTCTCACTGATGAACAATGAGCTTGTTGTTCATAACAGGGAACACTGAGCATTCTTTACAGTGATCTCTCTCTCTCTCTCTCTCTCTCTCTCTCTTGTTATGAGTTTTTTATCTCTCTCTCATGAGTAGCACTAGCCTCGCGTAATTTTCAAATAACACGTATTGTTACATTTAATTAAGGTGTGGGACGGTCATATATGTGCTTCTATTTCTCAATCAATGTTAAATTGTTGTCATTTTATCGATTGAATGACTAATTTTTTGTGAGAGAAGATGTTCCCAATCGATATTTTTATTGTAGTATACTAGTTAGATGATAAATTTTTGTAGTTAGAGAGAGAAGTTTGTCATCCTAATCGACGTTTTTATTGTACCAATTGGATGATGATTTTTATAGTGAGAGATATGTCGTATTGTACCAATTAGAAAGACATTTCAATATTTTTGCGACTGTGATTTTCTATGGGTTTTCTAAGTATGCAACTCAAGGACTTAGAAATTATTTTCCAATCTGGCTGTATCTTGGGTCGGTACTCATCGGGACCCGTTTGCATCTTGGAATTTTATTGGGGCCAGGGCTTTTTACACTTCAAAAAAAGCGAGAACATCTAATGCATCTAGATCTCTTGATTTTGGGTTCCAATTTTTGGAGTTCATGCCCACCGTGATGTTTGGTAAACCATAGTGAGACCCCAACCAACCAACATGACCTGCTTGTAAGTTACATTGGGGTAGGTCTTTTAGCTTTTCTCTTTGAGCTTCTTTAATTGATCTTAACCCAAGGGTGACCTGGGTTAGACCTTAATGATCGGGTGGACTCCCTTATGGGTTTCTTCCCTCCTCCCCCAAGGGCAGATGCTGGATCGTCACATATGATCGCTTCTAGCTCATGAACCCTTAGGTCAAGACTGTCTTAGTCCTGAGGTAGATTGAAACTAGCTTTTAGGGCTTTTATTTTTCATATTTCTAGGTCTTAGGAATGGATTCATTCAAATGATAGGTCTTTCGGACTTTGTTCTGTGTTGCCCCCTTATCCTAGGAGATAATCCGGGATAGGATATTTATTTATAGACCTCATTTCCTAGCATTTTTATTTCTCAGCCCATAGATGAACCCAAAACCATGGAAATCAAAGCTTTTGAAGAAAATAAATCTTGAACTTCGTGAAGTAATAAACTCGATATCTGTACAATAGATCATCGTAAAAACAGGTCTAATGCGACCGTATCACGAAGGGCTAAAAACTGGTATGACTGTTACGTGCAATCTAAGGTTGGATAAATCGTAAATTCCAAGGATGAAAAAAAGCAAGATCGCCCAGTCACTAGAATCCCTTTTTTTGGCGATCTCCCAAAATAAAAAAGTACTTCAATCAAGGACCAAAGTGGATAAAAATGTTACAAAACGACTATGGAAGTCTCCTCTTTAATTTTCAATCAAAATAAAGACTCGAAACACCATAGATCGCATTGCGCTGACGACAAAAAGTTCACGATCTAGCCAGATTTCTACCTCTTGGGAAAAAGTCTGTCTCACGACTATCAAAATACATCAAACTCTTCATAATCAAACAAGCATCAAGGCAAAGATGATCAATCGTCTCAATCACTGCCACAAACATCCGTAAAAGCTTTCAAGATTTGGCAATGGCGAAAGACCCCTCAGAGAGGGATGGGGTTTAAGTGGCATTTTGGTCTTTATTCCTAAATTCAGGATGTTAATGTAACTTCTTTTAATTGTTTTTATGCTTAGTTTGAGCATCCACCTCTATTCAGTGGGTCCTCTATATAAACAAGCTTAGGTCAATTGTAAAGGAGCTGGATTATTCATTAATGAAATAGAGGCATTAAGCTCGTTTCTACTCGCCTTTTGCTCCTAACCTTTGGATCTAGAACCAAAGAGAGAGAAAATTTTCAGAGAAAGCAACTAACCCTAACCCTCGCTATCTGTAGGGCTTCATTCTTTCTCTCCCTCTATTTTGTTTCTTCTTTCTCTTCACTTGTTACTTTCCTCGAGCAGTAACCCGTGCCCACGGAGAACGCATGGTGTTGCCTCTTTCCCCTCGCATCTCAAGCGTAGACGTAGCAAGCTTTCGGTACCATATAGCACCCTGCTATCCAACATACGCTCGACTCAATACCTTTCATAGCCAACCTAAGGATTCCAACCCTCAAATTATCGCTCTAACTTCATCTCTGTACAGTCGAGTTGAGTTGTGAGAGACGCATACGCTCTCTCCCTCAGTCACTTGGGTGGAGTCTTCCTGAGTTGATAGTCAGGAGAGTTCTAACCCTTTGGTTGCCCTGATCACCCAAGTGTACAACGTTTGCACGGATAATGGAATTATTATCACCTTTCTCCCTTATCTCTTCTTTTTTCCAGCCAGCCCTCTTTCAATCGAGCCACTATAGAGGAGTACAACATAATTCACATTGCAATTTTCAGCGTAAGAGAATGAAGCGATGAGTTACAATATGGAGGAGACTACGTGTCCAAATTGCGCTGGTAGATAGCTGGAGTGCTCCGAACCAAACTTCTCGAGAGTGTTCCGAACCCCAAAATGATGAGGTAATGCCTAAACGCACCCCCGTCATAAAATCTCGCTCTTTGTTGGTTCCTATCTATACATAGGAGATCATGCATGTAGTGTGCCGGACCCTCCGCGGTTGTTTGAGAGAGGATTTTTCTTGCTATACTCGTGAAGAAAAATCAGGTCCAACCAACCGGTGACTCCACTGGCTCAGACTGTTCTCGAGCAAATATCTCTCTTCTTTCTCTCTCTAAAACTGTAATAGAGTTTTATTACTCCTCTTTTGTCCAAATTGGGGACTTCATCATCCCCATAGTTGCGACCTCACCCATGGGGAGTAGAATGGCTAATCCTACTTCTCCCCTTTCCTCCTCAAGTGGCTTGGCTAACCATACCATCCTAGTTCAGGCTGGGAAAACTAGGGGAAAGGGTGCTTGAAGTTCTTCTCCCTCCTTCTCTGATAACAAAGGGAAAGTCCATAAATGTCACCTACATGGGTGGCTCTGAAACCACATTCTCTCATAAGCACCTTGTTACTGGTAGGTATCCTGCTAGTTGTAAGCTTAAAAGTGGTCCCCAAGCGCCACTCCTATTCTTCGCTCAGTGAGTCCTAAAAGGTCCACCGTCTCATTGGGTAACCGAAAGGTAACCCCACTAGCATTTAACAAAAGCATCGCTGGTACTAGCACATCGCCGTACACACCTCCCTTTGGTGCTTCCTACACCTGTCCATGCAGACTCAAAGACACTGCACACACATTTTCACAAGTCACGGCTGATGGTTTAACCATCACCATGATGAGATGGGAAAAGAAAAACCTTACCCCGGTCTCCTCACCTACTTCAGGTCTCTTCGGGCCCGAACTCATCAGAAGTGGTCTTCAGGCTACTAATGCACCGTATGATAATCTCACAGCTCGGGGCAGCCCAAAGGCTGAAACCAAGTGAACACATGACTTTTGGGGCCATCGAAAGTCTTCCAGGACAGTGCACATGCATGATAAAGGCCCTAAGGCCTCTCTAACTAAACAGACGAGTATTTCAAATACCCAGCCTTCCACTTCACAAGGGGTTGGGACACAAACCGCCCTGAACACTGTTATGGGCCATGCACACACTTGCAAGACTTGTGACTCTACCAGTGGAAAAGGGAAAGGAGCGTCATAAGCGCCCCTCACTATCCTGAAGTCGTTCAGCACATGGTGTTCAAAGAAATTCCCTTCAAGCACCATCCTGACTACTCCACCTCTATACAAGCGAGCTAGCTCTCAAGGCAGCGCCCCAGGCAAGATACCCTCGAGAACGACCAGTGAGTAGCTCCCTTTCCCAGGCAAACATAAGCCTACAAGGTTGACTACAAGCTCCCTTCTTCCTGGATATCATACATTACAGGAATTGGTCGACTTTTCCCTCATCTCCATAGGGCAAGTTAGTCGAGAAGGGAATCAAAGTCAATTCCAACTCCGGGAGAAGGTCTACTAGAATCTACAAATCAAACAAATAAATAGGATGAAAGTGTCGCTTCGAAAGCTCATAGTAGAGTCTTCACCCTCAAGGGACCTATTAAAGCAAAATCGGTTCTATGAATTGCAAGACATGGAAGAACCGAAAATCAACGAGACTATCCATTGCTATGTCATCGAAGTACAGGAATATGGATTCACCTCATCCAATTCGCGGCCCCAAGGCTGTCACGAGAAAATGAAAGAGATACGGCCCCAAGGCCTTCCTGAGCCCATTCAATTTGAACGATGGTCCCAAGGGCTTCAAACACCAAGCCTAGCAGTGATGGAGCCCCAATGGCGTCCTGAACCAGACTTGAAGAATGACACTTAAGAAAAAGAAGCCCTTCAACATAGGAGGCATGTCATATGCTGGTATTTCACCAAGGATGTACAACAGCGCCGGTTGACCAAATACGATTACAGTTAGGATAAAGGCTAAAAACGACCAAGAGGCCAGCACCATCTAAAACTCTAACATATCATGGACCACCACTGATCCCTTATTCGGATCTGACTACTCTCATCCATAAACCACCCATCCTCTTGAAATTCCATGACACCCTGCTTTCCCAAACTAAAATTTCTACACCAGCGTAACTCTCACCCCTTTTTGCCTCTCCTACACCCACCTCAGTCGAGCAGTCTAGCTAGCCTTCATTTCCTGAATCCACGATTACAACTGACTCTTCCCTGATGGCTATGGAGAACTCTTCCCCATCGCCATCCGCCCCTTTAAAATCAGTGGAAAACCAAGGAATCACCCTTCCTGAGATCGACAAAGTCAAATACGATGTGATTGGGCATCTGAGGAAACTGTCAGCTCTCCTGAGTATCTATGATGCCCTCATGTTGTCTAAAGACTTTCAAATAGCCCTGGTACAAGCCCTCTCCAGCCTTGAAGTATACAAAACAGAAGTCGAACGGGTCGAGGTAGACCCTACAATACTCAACACTTGCATGGCTATCACGTTCTCAGACGATGACCTACAACTAAGAAAGAAAATCCACAATCGGCCTTTCTTCGTGACTGGCGAGCTGAACGCTTGTCAAGTCAACTGAATCACGCTAGACGGGGGATCAGTAGTAAACCTTATGCCGCTAAGGATTCTTATTCGGATCGGGTTAAGTCTGGAGCAGCTTGAGCTTACAAGCCTGATAACAGTCTAAGCATTTAATCAGTTTGGAGAAAAGCTGGCTGGTACCATCCGTCTCAAGCTTAAAATTGGGGATTTGAATGCTTCCACGTTATTCCATGTTATTCACACAGACACCTCTTACAAGATCCTATTGGGTCGTCCTTGGCTACATGATTATGGTGTGGTTCCATCCACGCTTCACTAGTGTTTCAAAAATAGCCAGGACAGAAGGCAACACACGGTCTATGTTGTCAAAAGGCCATTTCATGTCGCTAAGTCACGCTATGCTGATGCAAAATATTATTTTGCAAATCCAAAACGCTCCTAAGAGCCCGCATTGCTTGTAAAAATCAACGCGGACTCAAAATTAAGAGAGACTGCATCAGCCTCTCATGAAGATGCAAAAGACATGATGCGATTGTTAAATTCTCTCTTTCAAGAGGAGAAGAGATGTGGAAAAATAATCCCGTTGATACCTGTTGATGGGAATTTGCCCATAACCTCAAAAGACATACCATGCCAGAAAGACAAAGGGGAAGCCTCACCCTCTATCCCTTCTGCGCGAGAATCCCCATCCCCTTTCTTGAAGCTGAGATGGCGCACATGACTAAAGAAAACCAAAAATCCAGCCAAAAGGATTTTCAAGTTCCAGTCCCCCTAAGGGGAAAGAATGATGCTTCCTCCACTCCTCCAAACGATTGCCATCCAAGGCCCCTCCAGATATTACAGATACCTAAGGTCCTGCACACAAAAGAGGAGAGTGTGAATTGGTTTCACTCTTTCCCTACATGTTAGCAAAACTACCCCAAAGTCCGACAAATTGTTTACGATCCAAATCGGAGAGATCTTCAGTGGAAGCTCCCTCAGATCTGTACCACAAACTGATTTTAAAAAAGTGATAGAGAGTGGGGACAATCAAATTCTGATTTGAGGTCAGATCTACTAAGAAATCAGTAGATCCGCTCTCAGATCAGTGGCAGAGCCGGCAGAGATCTGAAAAAATGAAATATTGAATGAAATATGAAATAAAACCTAGATCTAATAAAATAACTGAAAAATAAAGGAAGCAAAGAATGAGAAAAATACTTGGCCAGACCAATTGGCCCAGCAAACCCGAAGCTCCGAGGCCTTGCCCGTATCAAAACAGACTGAGTGTATGTCATGCATCCTCTTTTGACCAAGCCTTGGCTTGGTTGAATGGTTATCTTGGACCTAGTCTAAACTTAGGGTTGTAGGTTAAATGGCTAGGGCTTCTCTAGATCTAGGATCTCTCACAGTTTTCTCTCTGGGCTCTTTATATCTCTCAAATTTCCGAGCCTATGGGTTCACCAAGTCTTTGATTTCCTGGCCTACCCGTCCCACTCAGAGATAATTTTTTTTATTATAGACTCAATAGGAGTGTAGAATAGATAACTACTAAAACCATGAAATTTATTAGGTGTAGAATGGATAACTACTAAATCCATGGGTGTGGAATAGACAACTACTAAAAACTATGGGATTTGCTAGGTTTAGAATGGATAACTACTAAACACTATGGGATTTTCTAGGTGTAGAATGGATAACTACTAAAAGCTAAAAGATTTGCTAGGGATGGGGACCATGGATTATGATGGTCTATGGTTTAGGGGTCTACTGAAATACTGTGGTCCTATGCATTTTCTAAGACTAGGAAAATCATGGAATTTGCCAGTTTTTAAAAATGAGGTGTCTACAGTTGCCCCACTTTGGCACGCACTGTCCTTCAAGGGATAACTGAGTGGCCATGAAGTAGACACTCTTTGGCACTCACAGCCCTTCAAGGGGCAGGTGAGTGGCAAAGATAACGCAAACATTTTAAATTTCATCCTGACGTTTCGTGGTCAGAGGGCACACCAACTATCCCTCAAAGACATTGCATTATCTGCTCACCCACCTAGAGCATTTTCATTCTAAGGTTTTCGGTGTGAGATGTCGGTGAGTTACACAAGCTTGAAACTCGAGTTGGATTTTCTGGTCATGGCACTTAACTTCAGGGGTTTTCACAATTTCAAATTCTTAAACCGGACATTTTCTTTGATTTCCTTAGGGTTTCTTAAGGTCTTTTATAGGTTTTACTTGCTTTAGGGAAATGTTTGCCTAGACAATTCTGAAGAGCGAGAGATGAGGTGGCAACGTGGTAATCATCATATACGGGTGTCCAAGCTCCTTCGTTTTCTAGAAGTCTTTTTAGAAATTTTTAAAACAATGAGGGAATTTTGAAATAGAACCCAGATCTTTTCACAGGTCACGATTTTAATAAAGAAATTAAAGTTTTTTAAAATATAAGATATATAATGAAAATTTTGAAATGAGAAAGATTTTTTGAAAAACAATTTTTTAGTTAGCAGTTTTAGCTCCTGTAACCATAGAGCCATCTAAGAAGTTTAACGTCATGCAGTGATGGATAAGGTAGTTAGCAGTTATACTCATACAACCATGAAGCGTTTTTTAAAAGAAAAGATTTGAAATGAAAATTTTAAGATTTTTTTTAAAAACAAACGTGGGTCTTACAGTTTAACCACTTGTGACCCCTTTTGTGGACCCTATATCAGCGTGTCAGCTCCTTACTTGAATCTTCAGAACGAGGAATCATCAAGTATTTCTTTATCTTCCAACCTCAGCTCTTGTATTCCAATTCAAATGAGAGTTCTTTGAAGTTTTTGAGAAAAACATAGTTTTGAAAATACAGGATACTGCCCCTGGGGGTTCAGAATCTCTTTGGATTTCCGATTTCGTTCCTCCACCACTCACCTTTCGAAGTCCAGATGATCGAGGTTCTTAACAAAGTTCCATCAGGCTAATGCTGATTGATTTTTCGTTTCACACCATTCTGACTCAAGAAGAAGGAAGAGAAGATGTTTAGAGAGATAAGACTTTGGAGAATAGAAGGAAAGGAGAGAAATTCTTCTTTTTCATCGCATCTGGGGTCCCTTTTGGGTATTCAGCTAGATAGCCTTTTCCAATGCTTGGGGTTCCTTTCTTAATTTAAGTCCATTGGATTTCTTTTTCTTCCTTTTTTCATTGTCCGAGGGTCCCTTTTAGGTGCTCAGCCCGGTGGCCATTTTTCGAGGGCATGGGGTTCCTTTTGGATTTTCACCTCAATGGATATTTTTTTTTGTTTGAAGAAAAAAATTGATGAAAACGGAATAGGAGGAGGAGGAAGAAGAAGAGTCAATGGTTTTTTTTTTATTTCTCTTTTTTTTGGCATTTTTCTCCACAACTCCAAGGGCATTATGGATGTTCTTCGAGTTTGGGCGCACTTTGTGATTCTTTTGAGTTAATCAAGTTTACATCAGAATTGTTTGTTAAGACATCTAGAGTTTCTGGTTGTTCTCTGTCATCAACCTCTTTCTTTTTGAAACTTATCGTGTTGCTATCAATGAGGTCCTGAACTCTATGCCTGAAAGCTTGACATTCTTCATTGTTATGGCCATAATTTTGATGTCAATCACACCATCGACATGTATCGCCTCCATGGAAGGGCGGAATCATGGCTACTACAAGTAATTTTATGAGCCTACCATAAGCAACTTCTTAATGATATCGGTCGTAGACTCATTAATGAGAGTGAATTCTCTTGGTGTGGAAGTCTGCATCCTCCATGTGATAGAGTAATTTTTAGTCCTTTCTTGTAAATGGTTTGCAAAATGGTTGCTTTTCTTGATCATATTTACCTCTCCTTCTTGAGAAGGCTTTTCATCAGTCGAGTTATCAAATACTATGGCCTGATCCTCCTTAGCCCATTCATAACACGCTACTAACATCAAACGAGTAAGGGACCGCCCGATTGCTAAAGAAGGTGACATATTCTGAAGTCATGTTCTTTAATGCATGACTACCTTCACAGATTCAGGGAGTGTTGTTTCTACGACTCACGTAGCAGCCTCTTTGAATCTTGTTATAAATTAAAAGGGAGACTCGCCCGAATTTTGTTTGGTATCACCAAGGGTAGTGGGTCTTGGTCCTACCCCACAATAGCAGGAAGAAAATTGCTTGAATATTTCGTCAAGAGTTGCTTGAACGTTATCCTTCATGAATCTCTGATGCCACATCAGAGGCTCTTCTGATAAGCCATGCGAGAACATGACGTTAAGTTGGATGGGTAGGTCTCGCGGCGTATGGACCATTAATAAGTAGGCATTGATGTGTGCCTCCAGATTCTCTTTCTCATAAAATTGTTTATGAATTGTGGCATCACAAACCCAACTGGTAGATCTTTTAAGTGTCCTAGAGTCTCTTGTACGTAGGCTTTAAGAGTTGAGAAATCTCATATTTTCATTTTCTCTAAAGAGTCTTGGAGGAGTTTCATTGTTATAACAGTGACCTGACGCGGCTGTATGGCCTGTTGAACATGAATTTGCGGTATATTGCTTGCATAGATTGGTTGTTAGGCCCATGTAGCAGGTTGCCCCAAGGATTGAGCCTGGGGAGTGTGTTGAACTTGGTGTGCCAGTTGTCGACCTATATATTCACCCAAGTTGAATTTGGCAAGAGCAGACGCATTACTCAGAGTTTGCACTACTTGGCCACGCAAGAAGGCCTGCAAGCTAGAATCACCACTTGATTGGGATGGATTACTCAAGCTACTATGATGACTAGACCTCTGACCTTGGGCAGTGAAGTCCGCATGTCCTTGACCTTGACTGAATGATCTAAACCTAGAGTTATGATTTTCTCTTACGCTTGCACTGGACTGAAAGAGTGAAGGGAGGCCATAAGTACTGTCAGATGGAGTCTATCCTCAAGGTCTTCTAGAACTCTTGTGATGACTAGAGTTAGACCCATGGCCCCTAGTCAATTGGATTGGTAGGCTAGCATCTCTAGGGTTATCATGGTTTGAGCCAATAAGTTGGGCATGGTTTATAGCTTGAGTTTCTGACCTAACCTGCTTAGATTGACTACGTTGGATGATGTAACCTTGGTCCAACAAGTCTTAGAAGAATGCATACACCATAGGATTGTCTTGATACCGGGTTAGGTCAAAATTCTGACTTTTACTGGTGCTGGGTTGCTTAGGTAGACTTTTTCTAGCTCTACGTGAACTCACTTGCTCCCTAACGAGCTGATTACTAATACTGGAATATTGGGCTGCTAATTGAACATCAGGGTTAACCCGGCTAGGATTGATTGACTCAGAGATCTGGGCTGCGGTCTTACCTTTGGCATGTCGATTGGATTTGAGGCTAACCCCCATGTCTTGGAGGATTGCCCCTAGCCTAACTCCTTGACTGTTCAGGGTATCACGGAACGTATTAACTTGTTGGCATGTGGCTTCTAAATCATGAGGGTTACCAATTGGGCGGCTCTGACCACTAGGTATGGTTATGTGTGGTTCGAGACTCAGCTCACCGACACGAGTGCTACGGATTTGTAAGGGAGCATTGTGACGGTGCCTGTCAGACTGACTGGGTTGCCTGGATCTAGACTGGGCCGGATTTGTAGGGTTGGACCTTGCTCTGCTTTCATCTTGGGTCATGAGTCTTAGAATTGTGCTAAACTAGAAGGTTAGACTTGGCATGGGCATGGACCTAGATTAGGCTTGAAGTCCAAACCTAGTTTGGACCTGATTCAAGAGTCAGTCTTAACTGGGCACAAGCCTTGTCCTAGAAAGACTTGGATCTTGACTTGATGAACTTAGGTTTGAACCCTAAACAAAGGTGAACCTAGTCTAGGTTTAGGGACAACTTTGAATCTAAGCCTAAGCTAGGACCAGACTGGATGGATTTTGCTAGATTCGATGGGTTTTGGTTTGAACCCCAAACTAAGATGAGCCTAGTCTAGTTTTAGAGGCAACTCTATACTTAGACCTACGCTAGGACCGAGACTGACATCTAGACTGGATAGGTACGAGTCTTGGCTCGGACCGAGAGGAGCCTAGGTTCGGACCTGGGTGTAAACCCGGTTTGGACCTAGGCTAGGTTGGTCACAAGCCTGGGCTTGAACTAGAGGGTTTCGTATATCAGACCGAGTGTTGACCCAGACTGGATCAAGGCTAGGTTAGGTATGAGCCTTGGCTCGGAACAAAATGAGTCCTAGGTATGAACCTGGTTTAGACCTGAGCTGGGCTGGGCACAAGCCAGGACTTGCACCCAGAAGGTTTCAAATTTAGACTGAGTGTGGACCTGGACTAAGGTCTAAGTGAGATTTGATGTGAGCCTTGACTCAGACTAAAAAGGGGCCTAGGTTCGGACCTGGGTATGAGCCTGGACTTAGACCCATAAAGTTTCAGCTCGAACCAGAAGTGGAACAGGACTGAGATCTAAGACTAATCAATTGAGATAAGAAAACAATACACTCAAAAACTTTTGCCCTAAACTATGGGTAAGCTAGGTTTGAGTGGGTTCCTAACTATAGAAATGTGCCTAGGCTGAGTAAGTCCCCACGTAGGCCCTGGTCACATATTAAAGGAATCAACCAAGTCCTACTATATGTGGAGTTGCTTTGAGGCTAAGGATTACGAAACGGTGTTCACAGTTAAAGTTACGTGAATCGCAACCGCCTCGGCTCTCAATGCTAGGTTCCCCTCACGATAGTTAAAGTCGGATTTTGGGATTTTCGAAAAATTTTGTTGGTTTCCAGGGCTTCCCCGAACCATTATGTGCAAGAGTGTGTAAAGAAGCATGCAAGCAAAAAGAATTGACAAGCACGCAAACACCAAGTAGAAGAAATAATGTGAGCACTCGACACAAATCATGTCAAGCGATGTGTGCTTCGAGGCGGAACTCGCTCGAGATCACAGTAAAGATGGAGGGGCAAGAAACCCCTGAGAAGGTGATCAGTCAAAATAGTGAAATCAGGCACAGTCTATGCCTAATCTAGTGCACCCCGAGTCGAGGGTGACTCGAGCAGGGCACAATTAGAGAGAGAGTGCAGGTGACCAGATTGTTTTTTTTCTCTTCTTTTTTTTTTTTTGAAGAATATAAAGCGAAGTGGCAAAAGTTGAATCACAAGCAAAGAAATGAAAATATAGAATTTTTTTTTTTACAAATTTTTTTTTTTTTTTGAAGAGAGGCAGAGGCTTGAGAGGTGATTTTTTTTCACGTGAATATTCTTCTTTTTCGAATCCTTTTTTTTTTTTAGAAAAAGAAGTGGCTTTAAAAAAAACAAACTTTTCTAACAAAAGTGATTTTTTTTAAAAAAAAACCAAATAAGCTTTAATAATTTTATTTATTTATTTATTTATTTATTATTATTATTATTTTTATATCTTTCTAAGCGATATTTTTTTTTGAGAAAAGCCTTAAATTTTTTTTTTTAATTTTAAAAGCAAGCTTTCCTTTAAAAGATTTTTTTAGTTTTTTAAGACAAAGATGCCTAAAAAAATTGCTAATTTTTTTTTTCTTTGGAAAGTGATGTTTCGTTTTAAAATAAAAATGGCTAAAGATACCTTTTCTTGTTTTAAGTAGATACGAAAGAAAGCCTCAAACACGCTCGTTTTTTTCTTTTCTTTTTTTGTGTTTGGAGGAAGAATAGACTTACAAAAGTAAAAACAACTTTTTCACAACAACTTTAACCTTTTTTCTTTTTTTTCAAAGTGTTTTTTTTTTTTGCTTGAAGCAAAGAGGATTTTTTTTTTTTTTTCGAGATGGAAAAGATCTAAAAAAAATAAATTGATTTTCCTAAATTTTGTTTTACTAAAAAAAGAAGGAAAATATAACAAATAAAGGCCAAAAAACTTTTCTTTTTTTCAGGAAGCAAAATTGCCTCAAAAGTGATTTTTGTTTTATTTTTTAATTCAAGTGCTAAATTACAAGAGAATAAATTAAAATTTTTTTTAATGCCAAAATTCCTTAGAATGAATTTTTTATTTTTACAGGAAAATAGATTTTTTTTTTTTATTTAGATAGGAATAGTAAAACAAAGAAAAAAGAAAACACTTAGAAACATATGAGCAGAAAAATTTCAGCAGTCTATGAGGTTCACAGTCAGGCCTTGGGAAAATTCTCTTGCTTACCATTCACAGTCAGGCCTTGGGAATATTCTCTAGGTTACCACTCTCTGATTTTTGTCAACCAATCAAAGAAAAACCTTTTCTTTTTAAGAAAGAGAAAGCTTTTTTAGACTATGAAGAACATCCATCATTAAACAGCTTTTTTAGACTATGAAGAACATCCATCATTAAATGCTAGTGTTTCTCTGATTTACCCTTCATTAATGCATACGACAGGTTCAGTTTTTCTCTTGGATTCCTTTGAGCAACAGGTTAAGGCCTCTATTTGGTTAAGAAAAAAGACCTCACACTTACAAAACCCAATAAAAGGGAGGACCTCACCTCCTCTCATTCATAAACGTTATATTCAGAAAGTTGCCCTCCTTTCAAATCTTAGGAAACCATAAATATGTGAGAAGAAAAAGAGTTGGCTTAAAAAGGAGATCTTCAGAGGAAGATCCCTCAGATCAGTGCCACAAAATAATTTTAAAAAAGTGATAGAGAGTGAGAACAATCAAATTATGATTTGAGGCCAAATCTACTCATAAGTGAGTAGATACACTCTCAGATCAGTGGCAGAGCCAGCATCAATCTGAAAATACGAAATATTGAATGAAATACGAAATAAAACATAGATCTAACAAAATAATTTAAAAATAAAAGGAAAAAAAAACAAAAAAAATACCTAGCCAGGCAAACCCGAGACTTCGCCTATATTAAGACCGCTGAGTTTATGTTGTACGTCATCTTTTGTCTCTCTTTAGGTTTTGACCAAGCCTTGGTTTGGTTGAACGGTTATCTTGGACCTAGTCTAAACTTAGGGTTGCAGGTTTAATGGCTAGAGCTTCTCTAGATCTAGGAGCTCTTACGGTTTTCTCTCTGGGCTCTTTCTCTCCCTCAAATTTCCTAGTTTATGGGTTCACCAAGTCTCTGATTTCCTGGTCTACCCGTCCCACCCAAAGTGGGTCGTTAGTTTTTTTTATTATAGACTCAATAGGGGTGTAGAATAGATAACTACTAAAACCATGAGATTTGCTAAGTGTAGAACGAATAGCTACTAAAACCATGAGTGTAGAATAGATAAATACTAAAAACTATGGGATTTGCTAGGTGTAGAATGGATAACTACTAAAAACTATGAGAATTGCTAGATGTAGAATGGATAACTACTAAAAGCTACAAGATTTGCTAAGTGTGGATCATTGGATGGGGATCATGGATTATGGTAGTCTATGGTTTAGTGGTCTACTGAAATAGTGTGGTCCTATGGGTTTTCTAAGGTAGAAAAATCCTGGAATTTGTCAGTTTTTAAAAGTGGGTTGTCTACACAAATCCCTAAAGTTCTGCCTATCTCAGTCCTTGAAAAGGAAGGAGATGATGTCGGGCTTACAAGCCAAGCTTACCACATGCAAGATTCCCAAAAGACCCTACTTTCTTCAACCTTCAGCTGGGAAGCTTGAATTGCATGTCAAGAAGCAAGAAGTGGACCATCCTCCCCAATTCACAACTCACTGGCACCTTTGAACAGCAATATGAGCCCCAAGGACCGGTCTCGATTATAGCGCCAATGGAACAGACAAGATTTTTCTGACCAAACGGAGGCTATAAGAAAAGGAAAAGCTAAGATGAAGGAAGTTCCCCCCCTGAAATCCATACCCGCTCCTTTACTAGGTTTCATACCAGAAACTCAGGAAATAGCTGTCCAGATAAACTCATGAAGTAATCCTCTTCTAGATGTCGAAGTCATACCCCGATGGAATTTATACAGCCCCGAGGCCCATCAAATCATGAGGAAGATGGATTACAAGCCTGCTAACAACCAAGGGTTGAATGATGGCAAGGGGATGCTAACACCATTCGCTGTCATCGAAACTATGGTGTCTCAGCTTAATCAAAAGGAAGGCCTTGGTTACCCAGGGCATCCAAGCCTACCCCCATGCCTCTTCTTCACCAACCAGATCTCCCAGATGATGGTCTCACAAGAGCTGCGGCCGTCCCCTCGGGAACTTACCATTGAGGAAGTCTTTCCCCAAGAACCTCAAGTGATGACAGGGGTTAACCGGATCGATCAAGAGTCTACGGGCTTGGAGACCAAAGAAACAGGGAAAAAAATGCCACTCGCAGGGCAGACAATCAAAGTACTTGAAATTCAAGGGTAGACTGTCGGCCCGCCTCCCCTCGGTGAAGAAGAGATAGAAGAAACCCCGGATGTCTTAAAAGACAGTGGCCAAGCCACGACTAATGACTTAGAAGAAGTAAATTCGGGTGACAAAACTAACCCAAAGCATACTTTTATCTCAGCCATCATGCCTCTTGAATAAAAGAAGGAATACACAGAATTCCTGAGGGTTAATCAAGATGTCGGGTCTTGATCCCTTGTTAGCGGTCCACAAAATAGGGATTGATCCATCTTACTAACCCGTCAAGCAAAAATCGCAGAGGATCAGAGCAGATCTATAAACCTAGATCGAAGAAGAAGTCAACAAGCCTAAAGCGGCACGTTTCATTCAAAAAGTCAAATACCCAAAATGGCTGGCTAATGTCGTGCAAGTCAAGAAGAAAAATGGACAAATCAGGATCTGTATTAACTTCCGTGATTTGAATTCAGCTTGTCCTAAAGATAATTTCTCACTCACAGAGTTGCTGATTGACTCGACTGCCAACTACCAAGCATTCTCGTTCATGGATGGCTATTCTGGCTATAACCAAATAATGATGGCCCCAGAAGACGAAGAGTCCACTGCTTTCCTAACTCCAAAGGGAGTCTTTTGTTACACTATGACGCCCTTAGGTCTCAAAAATGCCGTGACCACTGTCTTTGAAGACATGCTCCACTAGGAGGTGGAATGCTATGTGGATGACCTTGTGGTCAAGTCCGACATAAGAAGCAATCACATAAAAAAATTGGCAAAAGTCTTCGAGAGACTTCGCCTCCATCAGCTCAAAATGAACCCCTTGAAGTGTTCCTTTGACGTACTATCTGGAAAATTCTTGGGGTTCATTGATAGGTATCGTGGCCTAGAAGTAGAACATATTGAGACTAAAACCATTCAGGAAATTCCACCGTCGAGAAATCTGTGAGAGCTTAGATCTCTTCAATGTCAGCTGGCCTACATACGAAGGTTCATCTCTAACCAATCAGGGCGATGCCACCCCTTCTCCCACCTCTTGAAGAAGGATGCACCCTTTGAATGTGATGAGGCATGTCCAAAGGCCTTTGATGATATAAAAGTTACCTGCTGAAACCCAGTTCTTTCTGCTCTAATTCCGGGGAGACCCCTCATTCTATACGTGACAGTGCTGGATGAGTCACTTGGAGCACTGCTAGCCTAAAACAATGATGAGGGAAAAGAGACGGCTCTATACTACTTGAGTCAAAGAATGCAAGGGGCTGAGGGAAATTACTCGCCAATAGAAAAGATGTGCCTAGCCCTCATCTTCACGGTGCAGAAGCTCTGACACTACCTTCTTGCTCACCCAGTTCAGCTTATTTCCCGAACAGACCCCATAAAATACCTCCTGTCGTGCCCTTGCCTATCGGACCAACTTGTAAAATGGTCACTACTTCTCATGGAGTTCGACGTCATGTATATGCCACAAAACGTTGTCAAGGGCCAACCCCTTGCAAACTTTTTTGTTGTGCATCCTCTGCCAACCGATACCCCCTTGATCAATGATTTACCAGACGAAGAGGTCTTCCAGGCCAAAGTCTCGGGTGGATGGAAGATGCATTTTGATGGGGCATTCCAGTCCGACAAAAGAGGTATGAGTGTAGTGTTCTCTACCCCTCGTGACGGCCTTCTTCCTTTGTCCTTCTCTCTCCCGGGGATAGAATCGCATAACGAAGCCAAATATCAAGCACTCATCATAGGCTTGGAGATCGCCTCCCATATGGACCTGAAGTGTTTGGATAGGGACTCAGAATTGGTAATTAGACAACTCAAAGGGGTATATGATGTAAGGAAAGAAAATCCTAAACCTAACGTCAATACAGCCAAGTCATTGATGGCCGAATTCGAAGAAGTTACTCTTGAGCACATACCACGAAGGCTTAATGGACAAGCTAACGCACTCGCCAAATTAGCAGCAACTATTCAAATGTCACTAAAATGGGCCACACTGATATGGGTAGTGGAATGGAGATGCACTGAGGTCATTAAAGATCTTGACGAAAAAGGCGAGGAGCAACTATCTGAATGATGCCCATTCGGAATAGACAGCGCTGATGAGGAAGATGCGCAAACTTCATGTCGCTCACTAAAATCTCCATGATTTAAGAGGAAAAAGAAGAAGAAAAAGAATCAAGACCGTCAGACTACATATGTGCGGAAATAGAGCCGGGAACCGACTGGCACGCCCTTATCAAATATTACCTCCAGCATAATCGACTTCCCGAAGATCTTATTGAGAGAAATACGATCCGAAGGTCAGCCACATGGTATGTGTGTCATGACGATACCCTGTTCTGAATCTCCTACAATGATATGCTTCTCTGATGCATCGATCAGGAAGAAGTCAACCGCTTGCTCAAAGAGGTTCATTCTGGAGTCTGCAAAATGCACCAGTCTGGTCCTAAGTTGTATAGTAGGATCATCAGGATAGGCTACTATTGGCCTACTATGAATATTGACTCCCTTATTCAGGCTTCATTAACCAACCTTTTGAGCCTCTTCACCCAACAGTGGCATCTTGGTCGTTCTCTCAGTGGGGCATGGACATCGTAGGTCCCTTGAATCCACCTTCTTCCTCGGGGCACATTTTCATACTTGCTTCCACATATTGCTTTTCTAAATGGGCCGAGGCGGTGCCTCTCAATAAAGTCCCAGGGGTCGGAGCGGCCAATTTCGTGTGTCACCATATCATATACAGATTTGGCGTGTTCCGATAATGACCCCCAATTTCGAAGTAATCAAATTGACAAACTGGCTGATCAGTTCGGATTTACATGGAAATACTCAACCATGTACCATCCAAGAGCTAATGGTCTGGCTGAAGCTTTTAACAAAACTCTTTGCGATGCTCTGAGAAAGTCTGTCTCCAGTACTAAAAGAGATTGGCACGAAAAGCTATCTGAAAGTATATGGGCTTACCGCATTATAGCGTGAGGCCCACCTCAGTCGACCCCCTATTCTCTAATATATGGGGGTGAAGATGTGTTGCCCCTAGAAATCCAATTGCCTTACCTATGGATAGCCCTCCACTACGGAATGACAGATGAAGAACGGGATAACCTTCGCTATAAAGTACTAGATACACTTGATGAAAAGAGATTGCATGAACAATAGAGCCTTGAGATTAACAAGAATCGAATGCAGCGAGCCTTTGACAAATCGATCAAAAAAATAAGATCATTCGTGAAAGGGGAATTGGTCTTAGCAATAAGGAGACCTATTGTCACAGCATCGCCTCTTGCCCCCTTGTGATACATGCTGGAGGGCAACAAGGTGCGGGACCGCAACCAAAGGCAGCATGCCACTCAGGTGGGACTGCGCTCTACGCTTTTGATAATAGGGAATCAAAGGACATCATGAAAGAAATAATAAAAATCCAACAATAAGCATACATAAAGTTAGAGAAACAAAAACCAAATTATATACAATTTCACAACAAAACAACTATATGGCCAATCTCCATCTGACACCTACAATTAAAATGAAGTCTCTTCGTCAAGTACGGGTCTTCAACAGCTAGTCGTGTTCACCCAACTGTCTGTCCTCGACCGGTGAGCTATCACTCTACATTCAAGAAAATCAAAGGAATGAGCTATGAAGCCCAGTAAGTATATCAAAGTGCCATGCATTCCTGCCTATACATAGTTATTCACAACCATCCCCAAGATTCATGCAGGTTTCATTCATGGGATCATGTAACTCAATTTCATTAGCAATGCGTCATGAATGATTTCTTTTATGATGAAGTAAGCACAAATCAGATATCAGATATCCCATGAGCTAACAGTCTTTCAAATCTCTTCCATTAAATAGCAAATCAATAAATTTTGGCAAACATATATTAACTATATGTAATCCTAATGTCACCAACTCCCGGAATAGAAGCCCTATCAATTAGGTCAAGCTAATCCCATTACTTAAGACTTCTACCATTTTTTAGGAGGGAAGATAATGACAAATGGATGACCCATTTTGTAATGTCTTCACACACACACCGACAGTCCCCAGCACGTTTTTGGGCTTTTGATAAGTAGAGGCCTTGCAAGACACGACCCTCTCCTTATACCCTTTTGGCGAGAGAGCGTTACACTACCACTGGGTAACCCAATGCGTAGTGCCCATATAGATTTGGGGGAGGGAAGGCGACCCATCCAAATATTCATATTCACATTGTAACTCTCGTCCTATCATGGGGAGTCAGGGAAAGATCTCAACAGCAGGCACAGTTTTCTTATCATAGCACATTACATTACACTACCAACGGATGACTTGTTGCGTAGTGCCTTATGTCATATCTGTGGCATGTCTGATTACAACCATGCACATTCATCATCTCATAGACATGTCTAATTACAACCATGCACATTCAATATTTCAAAAGCATTCACTATTTCATAAACATTCACTATCTCATAAGCATGCCTTATAACAACCATGCGTAGTCAAAAATTTATAAGCATTCACTAATTCATAAGCATGTCTTATTACTCCCATGCTTATTCAACATTTCATAAGCGTTCACTATTTCAAGGGCATGTCTTATTTCAACCATGCATAATCAATAATTTATAAGCATTCACTAATTCATAAGCATGTCTTATTACAACCATGCTTATTCAACATTTCATAAGCATTCGCTATTTCATAACAGAGCAGAAATTCAGTGTAATAGTCTCTTAGAATAACGAATATAGTTTCCACTTCACAGAGAATTTACATATGATTCCAACACCAATTTTAAAATAGACTCACTCATATTTCATTCAAAAGTGTTTTGAGCTCATTTGGACATGATTTGGTCAGTAAACAGTTCATTACGAAAACATGTAACAGTTCTAAAAATTCCCTACAATCACAACAGTAAAACTTTCATAGAAAGAGGAGCATAATTTCCAAACCATAGATAATTTTGATATGGTTCCCGAACCATTATTTAAGTATACTCACTCAAATTTTATTTAAAAGTTGTTTGATCTCATTTGGACATAATTTAGTCAATAAACAGTTCATTACAAAAAATATATAACTATTTTGGAAATTCCCTGCAATCACAACAGTGACACTTTCATCGAAAGAGGAGCATAATTACATAGATAATTTGTACATAGTTCCAAAACCAATTTTTAATTAGACTCACTCATATTTCATTTAAAAGTAGTTTGCGCTAACTTGGGCATGATTTGGTCAGTAAACATATCATTAAAAACACATGTAACAGTTTTGGAAATTCCCTTCAATCACAACAGTGACACCTTCATAGAAAGAGGGGGATAATTTTCAAACCATAGAGAATTTCGACATGGTTCCAAAACAATTTTGAAGTAGATTCCCTCATATTGAATTTAAAATTAGGTTAAGCTCATTTGGACATTATTTAGTTTGCAAACAGTTCATTACAAAAACATGCAAGGTTCCTAGAAATAATTTTCAAGGTTTTGGCATACTTCAAAGAATAATTGATAACTTCCCAACCAAAATAACCATTAACACAAGGTCTTTTCCATCATAAAATAGATTCACAGGGTTACTTCCTCACCAAATCTCATAACCAACAGAGATGCCCTCAAGACTCAGACTATCATACAAATAAGAGTCACAGTTCTGGAAAACCAAGGCACAATATAGCATAATTCATCAACATATCCACCCCATATTTACAATTACATTCACATGCATAATTGGATTTCATACTAAGAAATCAAACAAAATCATGGATGCTAGCTCTACTTACATGTACCAAACATAACTCCAAGTTCCCCACACAGGTTCTCCCTAGATGCCAAGCTTCCAAGGATGGCCAAGCCTAAAGTTCTAAGTGTTGGAAGCAAGGTCGTGGGAGAGAGAAGGAAAAGTTCTTGGAGGTGTGTGAAGAGGGTTTATTTATAAGCAAAGAGGGGAGATTGCACCTTGGCATTGATGTCAAATGACACTCAAGGGAAAAACAAAAGAAACTATCATTGCGCAGCCCTTTTATAACTGAAGAAGGATAGTGTTTCGTGCAAGCCAATGAAGTGACACGTGGCCCAATCATATAGAAGCGCGAACGGAATGTGAAGCAAAATGTCGCGAGATTTAGGGGCATGGAAGCACGATCCACATGCGAAGCAAAGCGTCACATGAGTGAAAGGTCGCACTCCAGCTCGAGGAAGCACAAGTGACATGCAAGCAAAACGCGTGCAATCCCAACGCAGCTGAACATAAACACTGCGCGAACCCCTCACTCGACACTTACTGTTCCGTGCGCACGTCTCTGTTCACATAAAACGGCACACACATCTCCTGCAAAAAACACACCACTCATCTCAGCTACGCAATACTCCTTCTCGGCCCACACAAACTTTCTAGATCTCCCCCAGGGGTTCTGCACACACTCGTTCACCACTACACTAGATAGATGGGCGAGATATTTTCCCTACGCTATCCACACACACAAGACCCTTGGCGGTCAAATGCCCCGAAAAAAAAAAAAAAAAAGAAGCGGGGTCTTTTTGCGAAAACCAGAAATCGCTCGCACCCTAAGGACTCGAAGCGGCATTCAAACCTTTCAAGTGTGACAGTCGGTATACCCCCACGGCAAAACAAGTCTCCTAGTTCATTTCTTGTCCCCGCCATCAGAGAGGGATAAGAACTAAGCACAAAAAGAAAGAAGTGCGAAGCAAACCACGAAAGGACAAGAAGCACAAGCTACAGAGAAAGAGGATTCAAACTAAAAGGGAAGAGTTTTATTTCATGAAACGATTACAAAGCCGTGGTTGCAATAATGTGTATCTCCCAAAAAATGTATATAGACCCGTTCAGAAATAAGTCTCCTCTAAGTGCGCTACTGCCTCTGACATAAGAAGTGTCTTTTAAGACAAGGGGTCATTCTTTTCTAAAAAGGAAGCACCAAAAGAATGAAATAACATCTTGCTCCTTTTCACCCCCGAGTGAAGGCAAAGAACCAGGAGGTAGTTACGAATGTAGCAACAAGCAAAAATCCCAGCAAAAAATCTTTTGTTTGAGATACGACAGTTCGCCCAAGTGCTGAACATCCAAGATGACCAAATCATTCATCTGGTCAACCATCACGAAGAAGATGATGGGTCATAATCTGTCATCATGTTTGGATGGATGAGATTGAGTTCAGGACTGATAACCCCCAAAATCTTATGCACAGCCTCTCGAACCTTTCTCTTGGGATCTCAAGCAAATAATAGGGATCTGAAGGCACAAACCCACCATCTAGTGTAGGTCCATCAACACTTTCACAGGGTCGAACATCTTCACCCAGGAGCACAACACTCGGAAACACTCCAAGACCTGAGACCCGAAAGCCAGCCTCAAAAAAAGGCATGGACTCCTTGACAAAGGCTTCAGAAAGGAGAGATTTTTTTTCCCCTCTACAAACAAAGAAACAGGAAATAAAAGAGGCTTATCGAACAGAAGGAATTGTCCTCACACTCTCTAAGCCTAAACCCTTTTTATAAAAACCACAGGCCTGTCATAAAAGCACTTCGCTTCCCGAGAAGCACTTCGTCCAACCACATGGACAGGTGTCATTAGGATAGCACATTTTCAAAAAAAAACAAAATGGGCTCGTCATCAGAATGAGCCACCTTCCCAGGCAATATCTTGCACCTACGCGAATGCATTCCGCCTCACAAAGTCCCACTTCGACAATCAGCGGATCATAAAGAAAAAGTGCTCCTCACACTCATACGCTCCTCGAGCACAAAGTCACACTTCTATCCCCTAACGACACTTCACCCATGATGTTCGCTACTCCAGCGAGCCCTATCCGAGCAAGACCCCTCCAAAGAGAGAATCCCAGAGAACAAAACAAGAAAATCTGGCATGGTGAAAACTTGCAAGGGCGCAATAAGTAAAACATGATAGGGAGGCATGGCCATGAAGCCATGAGTAGAAGTGTCCAGAAAAGGCATGGCGAAAACCTCAAGGGAGCTATGAGTAAGAATGGAAAAATAAAGTGGACATGACTTCGAAGTCACAAGTAAAGATGCCTCAAAAAGGAGTCGGCAAAAACCACGCTCATGGCACCACTGTTACCCTGTGCAAGTGAAAACACAAAAGGGTGCTTGGATTAAAATAAACAAGTTGATGCAACTGCTGCCCAAAAAAGAAGAAGACCTCAGCCAATTATAAGCAAGAAAGATCGCAAAGGCATTGAGCAAAAATCCAGGTCAGCTCGTCCCCAACAATAGAATGGGATCACAAGCCCATCAAGGGAACCCACAAAAAAATCCCAGCCCCAGTGCCAAAATAAAAATTCCGGCCCCAGTGCCAAAATCAAAATTCCGACCCCAGTGCCAAAACAAAATTTTTGGCCCCGGAACCAAATTAAAATCTCGGCCCCAGGGCCAAATCAAAATTTCTAGCACCAGATCCAAATCAAAATCCCGGCCCCAGTACCAAATCAAAATTTGCGACCCTAGAGCCAAAATCCAAATCTCGACCCTAGTGCTAAAACTAAAATTTCAGCCCCAGTGCCAAAAAAAATTCCTGCCCTAGTGCCAAAACAAAATTTCGACCCCAGTGCCAAATCACTAAAAAAAAAAAAAAATTCCGGCCCTAGGGCCAAAACATCCCCACCAGCAAGATTGGGGCAAGGCCAACTAAGGGAACCCACTAGCTGGTCCAATAGGAGGCATAGGCCAACTAAGGGAACCCACTAGCTGGTCCAATAGGAGGCATCGTTGACATGGAGTGGTAAGCCCTTTATGAGGCATCCTATCAACGCGCTCTCCCAAAAAAGAAAAGGATTCCAGAAGCATTGGGAAGGAAGCCCTCAGCATAATCCCCAATCAACTAAGAGTCCACTTCGACTGCTCCTCCCCCTCAATGATTGTGTTGATGCAGGTGATCGAGAAGACAAATATTTTGTTGAGAGGGCATAAACACATCTTAAGAAGGATTTGAAAGATGAACTTCGACGCTAAACTCACATTCCGAATGTTGCACTTCTCGCTTATCTCGAAGCGCAACATCCATCGGGGCAAGTTGTTTTACGTACTTACATCCCTGATGCAAATAAGCAAAGAGCTAGTGACAACCTAGTCCTGCTGATACCCAAAATACTGTTAGATCAAGGGAACACTAAATAATAAGCCTATCACTGGTCAATCTTGGAAAAAGTATCATCACGCCACAAAGAGACTCTACAACTATAGCCCTATACTAGGACCATCGTTGTTGTATCTAGACCAAGGGATTAAATTTCGGCTCAATCGGACCTCCCAGGATCATTCTAGGCCCAAATTATCTCGAACGGGTATGTCGTATACTATTGCGGTGTAGCCTCACCAAACTTGTCCCCAATCATGAAGGTTGTGATCTTCACATCTCGGGATGACTGGTTAGGTGCCTCGATCTCGCCCTTTGGGTCGGGTTGACCTGGTGACATGTGCCTCGAGTTTCAGGGGTACCCGGGACTTGAGACCGCAATCTCGAGGAATTTAACATGAGGCGATATACGACATGGTGAGAAGAATTTAACGTGAGGCGGGACACACCTCACCTAGGTCCGTGACTCACTCGAGCTGACTCACATGGGTGCCCTCTTAGATCACGACGAAAATCTCCCAGTCCTTCAATTGGTTCGAAATCGTTTACCTTGACCTGTACTCTCATGTTTCTGCAATCACACATACACGGTTAATTTATAAGACAAGTGGGCCGAGGGATCCCACCTTGTCTTTGGGTGAAGGCGCACAAGCGTGCACATTCGAGAAAAGAAAAAGAAGGAATGAGATGAAGATTGGGGTGATAAGAGGAGAAGAGAGAAATAGAATAGAGGGAATAGAAGAGAAGAAAGAGAGATTTGACCAGGTGGCTAGATTGACACAGTAGCTAGACTAGGACTGTAATTGACCTAGTGTGGTAGCAAGACGGGCACGATAACTCGGACCGGCATGGCAAAAATACTACTAGATGACAAGACCAACACCAACCAGCCTGACACAATGGCTATCCTATCGTGGTAGCAAGACAGGCACGGTAACTCAGACTGGCACGACGGTAATACTGCTCAACGATGGGACTACCATGACAGTGTTAATCTTAACCGCCCTTGGTCAAAAGAGAGATGAAGAAGAAAGAAGAGAGAGAAGAAAGAGAGGGAGGAAAGCAACTAGAAAAGAGAAGGAGAAGAAAAGAGAAGAGACAGTAAAGAGGTTAGGAAGGGCCTCGTTCGATATCCTTGTCAGAGTGTAAGAGAAGGAATGTCATGCACGGCGATGAGCATCGCCGTGTGTGACATGGAGCAAGAGGAACCAGGATAGAGGCCCGACCCATCACTCGGGCTAAGACCCAGCTCACTGCGCATGTTCTAGGAGAAGGAAGACATCATGCCCGGCGATGGGCTCCGTCATGCATGATTGAAGAAGAGAGAGAAAGGAAAGAACAAGGAGAAAGAAAGAAGAGAGAGGTTAGGAAAGAGAAAAGAAAGAAAGAAGAAAGGGAAAAGAAAGAAAGAAGAGAGAGAAGAAAAGAAACGAGAGAAGATTAGGAAAGAGAGAGGAAGGATTAGGGAAGAATGGGGGATTAGTAAGGAAAGGAAGTAGAGAAAAGAAGAAAGAAGAGGATGAAAGACATGCACGGCGATGGTCCACTACCATGTGTGCTGAGAGAAGAGCGAGAAAGACAGAGGAAGAGAGAGAAAGATAAAGGAAGAGAAGAGGAGAGAGAAAGAGAGAGATGAGAGGAGGAGAAAAAGTGAGGAGGAGAGAGAAAGTGAGAGATGAGAGGAAGAGAGAGAAAGAGAGATGAGAGAGAGAGAAGAGAGAGATGAGAGGAGGAGAGAAAAGAGAGATGAGAGGAGAGAGAGAAGAGAGAAGAGAGGACATAAGAGAGAAGAGAAGAGGAGAGAGAAGAGAGAGAAGAGAAAGAGAGAAGAGAGAGAGAGAAGAGAGAGAAGAGAGATAAGAGAGAGAGAGAGAAGAGATAGAGAAGAGAGAGAGAAGTAC
>NW_006497889.1:135254-154163 GCF_000471905.2 Amborella trichopoda
GAAGAAGAAGAGAGAGAAGACGAGACGACGACGACGACGTACGTACGACGTACGAGTAGTAGAGAGAGAGAGAGAGAGAGAGAGAGAGAGAGAGAGAGAGAGAGAGAGAGAGAGAGAGAGAGAGAGAGAGAGAGAGAGAAGAGAGAGAGAGAGAAGAGAGAGAGAGAGAGGAAGAGAGAGAAGAGAGATGAGAGGAGAGAGAAAGAGAGAGATGAGAGGAGGAGAGAAAAGAGAGATGAGAGGAGGAGAGAGAAAGAGAGAAGAGAGGACATAAAGAGAGAAGAGAAGAGGAGAGAGAAAGAGAGAGAAGAGAAAAGGAGAGAAAGAGAGAGAAGAGAAGAAGAGAGAAAGAGAGATAAGAGAGGAGGAGAGAGAAAGAGATAAGAGAAGAGGAGAGAGAAAGTTACTTTCATCCGAGGAGTATCAGAATTTTTCTTCTCTCTCCTCTCTCTCTCTTGAACGTGACCGTCAATCAAAGCTAAATCTCAATTTTCATTAATCAAAATGAAGGTCCTTTACAATGATGTATAACATTGTATTTATAGACTTAGGCTCAAAACATGGGTGGATGCCCAAAATCTGACTTAATTGATGATAATTAAAATTCATTTTAATTAAATAAAACTCTAAAAATTGGTGCAAAATGATGGTTTTGACCTTGCCCAACAATACACAGAATTCCAAAACAATTCTTGTTGCTGGCCTAGAACGTGCATGATCTTTTATGGTCGATTCAAAGTTTCTCTGACATCTGTTTGACCGAAAGATGATTACTTTCTCGTTGGGCTCGGAATGACGATCAATTTGGTACCAACTTCGAACCACAGATTGCATTTTTACGTCACGATCATGCAACTCGAAATTTGTGTGAAACTTGGAAACTTTGGATTGATAGTATACTCGTTTCTTTGTGTATTTCTTTAGTTTCTTTACTGAATTGTACTGAGCATGCTGTCACGATCACATTTCAACATATGCAACTCGATCTCATGCCCGAACGAAGATTTTGCCATCTTGGGTTTTTTATCGGATCTTGAATTCTGACAACCAGAATCTGTAGCGACTTCGACGCCTTCGTGTACCAAATCCAACCATTCATCACGTACGAGATTCGAAAGTGCTGGGTGAAAGCCAAACCAGCCTTCGTCTCTCTTTTCATTCTCTACTTCTTCTTCTTTCTCTGAAGGATTTGGGTGAAAGTCAAACCATCCTTCGTCTTTTATTTTTCTCTCTCTATCCCCTTCTCTTTCTTTTTTTCTTTTCTCTAAAATTATCCTCTCAAATGTCTTTTCTCCATCTAACCCCTTTTCCCTTTCTCTTTATTTTAAAATATGCACTAAGAGTCCCTTGTCAAGGAGACGTCATAAGGCTATCGAATTGACACGGACACCAATATGTTATTTCTTCCTTGTTTCTTTGAGTACACACGTACGTGTGCGCTCACCCTATGACAAGGTGGGGTCTTCTAACCCACTTGTCTATATTCTAATATGTGGGTGTGGTCGGAGGAAAGAAGAAACAGGTCGAGGGAGGTGATTCCCAACCGACCACAGGCCAAAGGGCATTCCACGGATCTAAGAGGGTGCCCACATGAGCAGCCCGAGTGTGTCACGGACCCACGTGAGGTGAGTCCCACCTCGTGACCCAAATTACTCACTAACCGATGAGTATTCCTGCCTTCTTTTGTTTATGTGGTTCCCGAGAGAGTGGTCTCAAGTCTTAGGTCCATCTCGAACCCAGAGCCAACCCACCAGGTCATCCCGACCTGGAGGGTGAGATCGAGGTACCTAACCTGCTTGGCGACTCCACTGGGGACACGCCACCCCATCGTCGGATCGTTCCCGCTTTGCTTTCATTTCTTCTCTTTCTTGCTTTATTACACACACATACATGACTTCGGGGCTGGTCAACTCCTTCATCCGAGTCAGGGCTTTTCTGATCCCCGCACTCGTGAGTCTACTTCGAGAACAGGTTCCATGAACCTCGTTCGTGACCTTCCTTCTGAGTGTTGACCTTGTGTCACGCTCCCAGGTCCTAATCTGGATTGGTGTGAGGAGGGACCTAAAATTCCCTCACTTCCCATCTCCTAACCTTGGTGGACCCTCCACCAATGCACCTTGCATGGGTGGCGCATTAGCCTCCACGCACCGCATGCACCTTGTTACAGGCAAGTCGCTTGCTGGTCCACTACTCGGGGCAGCCAAAAGGTCGTCCCTTCCTTTCCTGCACATGGCAGTCCTATTGTCAGTGCTCCTACGAGTCTCTGTAAGGCCACCCCCCACTCTCTATCATATCGGGCCCTAGTAGCCAGAGGCTCAACGCATCGAGGAGGAAGCCCTAAGGCTGCCACCTCCCACACACACACAGCAGAGCTCGTGGTCCATCCACTCGAGCGACACCTCGAGGCAACCCTCAGGCTGCCCTGAACCACTATCCAGGTTCAGGTCTTCTTGAACACAGCCCAATGTATCTGTTGCATATGCATCGCATAGCTCGACGCAACCATGTTGCTGCATTTACTTGAGTACATGTGAGACGACCCCCACGTTGTCCCTCTTTACACATGTTGCTCACTCTATGAGGGGTGGTCACAAGGCCATTCCCTCACAAACACCTGCTCGCAATACTCAGCCTCCTAATGCCAGATCTACTACTCTAGCTCGGGGTGATCCTCAGTTCAGCCGGAACTCTCTGCAAGTGGCACACGCATGTCACCCCCACGGACGACTCCAAGCTCCCGACTCTCAATGTAGAGGGTGCCTCAAAATGATTTCAACATGAAACTTTAAGCAAATACACATATCTATCTAATGGAAGTAGTTTGGGAGCAATCAGACTCCATTTTATCAATCAAATCCCATGACAACAGAGATCAAATCTGAACTCTCCTAAAATCTGTTAACAGTGATAGATCCTCACAATTTGGACCATAACTTCCAATCTAGAAGGAATTGTGTCACGACCCCACCCCCGACCACCGTACCCAACGCGACGATGGGCGTTCGAGTGCGGGTTCGTGAACCATTGTAACATTTGTCCCTCAAATAGGAGTGGATTAATATTCAAAAATCGAGCAAACCATAGGAAATAACTAAAACAATAACTCAACAAGTCGACGGACATAGGAAATTTCATACACCAAACATCCATAATAGAAAAATTCTCCAAAATATTACATTTAGCTCGGGGCATCTAGGCCCAATATTACACATATCCACCAAGAACAAAACAAAACCAAGGCCAAACAGCCTAAACATAAACAAGGTCTAAGCATCTTTTTCAAGAATATTAGCTTTGTCTTCTAGCTACCAAACACAAACTTCCAGCTCTGTACCTGCCGCTATCAATCTACAAGGAGAGGAAAAATAATGGGATAAGCTATATAACCCAGTAAGCAGGTCTAGTGTTATGCTTCTGTGGTGGTTCTATCCATATGTGACAACAGTACAGTTTATAAATATAAAGTCATAATTTAGCATAACTGCATATCAAGTCAAGACAGTGAATATGAACATTTCATTTAAACGGCAGTCATCACTAAATCAGTGCTATCAGAGCCTTCAATTTGTGAAATCATAAATCATTCCATCATTATAATGCTAACATTCCTTATAAAGAAATTCAATCATTATCTACGCACTCCTTAAATCACCTACTCCCGCAGTAGAGGCCCTATCCATCAGGCTAAGCCAATCCCATTGCTTAAGACCTCTACCATCACACAGGAGGGAGCGTAATGACAAGTGGGGTATCCACTTCGTAATACCCTCAATACACTCACATAGTCCCAAGCGCGCATTGGGGTTTTGATAAGCCCTTACCTTGCAAGGCATCAATCACATGTCATTTCATAAATCTAGGGTGCGATCCTTTATCCTGTCCCTTAACACGTTCCTATCATTATGCAGGTTAGGGTATATGCCGGCATCTCTTTCCTTACTACTAATGAGTGTCCCATCGTGCAACAGGCAATATCATAGTAGCATCCACTACCGGTAAGTGTCCCACAACGTAGTGGCCAATATCACGCCATTCATCACATCATCATAACAGTATCCACTACCAGTGAGTGTCATACCACGTAGTGGTCAATAACAATAAAAGAAGTGGTCATTCATTGCATCATCATAACGGTATCCACTATCGGTGAGTGTCCCATCGTGTAGTGGTCAATAACAATATAAGCAGTGGTCATTCATTGCAACATAACAGATGAATCATATTTCATCATAACGTCATAGCATTCAGCAAAAGACATGCATTCATAAGCTATCACAGGGCATCTACACATAACCTTTCTCAGTAGCATTTGGCATTCATTGTTAATTCATTTCATCATTATCGCTCTCGTGGCCCCTTTTTCTCACAAAGTGCAGTTTACATGGCATCATTTATATATCTTTATGGCATTCTCATGGAAATATCATATGGCATTTACAATTATCACATATCAAACTAATTTAGCATCGCATGGTAATAGAATTACCCAATGGCAGACAACAGTGACATGCCCCTCTTGCGAGGGTGTTGCTTCTAATTTACGGGAGTCTTAGGATGCCTCAAACATGAAACCTTGAGCTAATACACAGCTATTTACACAAAAACAGTGATTTGAAGAAATTTGGGTGCCATTTGATGGGTCAAAAGCTAAGTACAAGGTGAGCATTCGTTGCTGGAAACTTCCCTGCAACAGCGCACAGTGACGTGTTTGCGCAGTGACGTGTTTGAGCATTTCTGGTCATAGCTAAAACTCTGTGGGGAGTTTCAAAAATCTCAGAACATAAAACTTTAAGTACATTCATAAACCTTTCCAATGGTAGTAATTTCGAGGTTTTTGGACGCCATTAACTAAGTCAAAAGCACTGCCCAAAGAGGGCCACAATTGCTGGAAAGAGCAGCGACTATGAACAGTGTCATGCCTTGACATTTAAGGCCACATCTTATTATCCATGCAAAACATTATCATGACATTAAAAGTAAACTTGGAGTATACACACATGTATTTCATTTGGGACTGATTTGGTCCCATTTGGACACCATTTGGCTATCGAGCATATAGATGTAAAAACCTTCACAGTTCTGGTAAATTCATATTCTCAAGTTAATATGCTTTTAAAGAGCACTGAATATTTCCTAGCTAAGCTACATTTTGGGCTTGGAACCTCATTCATGATCAGGAGTATCACAATGAATTTCATGAGTTTCCATAATAAAGTGAGATCATACATGTAGTAAAAATAGTCATGGCATTGAGAAGAACAAACTAAAACTTCAACCTCATGTTAACCCATTCATACTTCACGTTGTCCTTTATATCATCTAATCCATTTCAATATTTTGCAACAGTCATGGATGCATAAAGCTAAACCCACTTACCTTGACTTCTCACGATATCACAAATCCTCACTCATGGCCTTCACAGGCTTTCCTTGGCCTCACTAGTGGGATGTCTTGAAAGGGGCAGCAATGAACTTCAAGAGAGAGGAAAAAGTTGAGAAAAATGGGAGAGACATGTGCTGCCCAAGGCTTAAAAAGAGAGGGTGGCTGGAAAATATTGTGGCTGATGCAAGCACTCATTGCTCTGACATGTACGGGGTGGCTCTGACATGTACAGAGATTGTACGTTTGACTAAGACACTCTCAGCGCTTCACCAACCGGCGCTACTCTCTCCTTATCCAACCAGCGCTGCTCCAACCGACGCTACTCTCTCCTTATCCAAACGGCGTTGCTCCAACGAGCGCTTCTCTCTTCTCATCCAACAGGCGCTGCTCCAACTGACGCTATTTCAGCCTGCGCTGCTCTCTCCTTATCCAACCGGCGCTGCTCCAACCGACGCTGCTCCAATCCGCGCTACTCCCGCCGGCGCTGCTCTCTCCGTATCCAATCAACGCTGCTCCATCCAATGCTACTCTTTTACTATCCAACCGGCACTGCTCCTGTCAGTGCTACTCTCTTCTTATCCAACCAGCACTGCTCCAGCCGGCACTGCTCTCTCCTTATCCAAACGGCACTGCTTCAATCGGCACTGCTCTCTCCTTTCGTGGTGATACTGGTTTAGGAGAAAATCACGGCCCTTACAAACTATAAGATAATTTCCACATGAAACTTTACGCCAACATACTAATATTTCAAATGGCAGAGTTTTGGGAGCAATATGACTCGATTTGAACAATCAAACCCATGGCAATAGAGGCTACAATTATGCATTTCAGTGAATCTGCAGACAGGGACATGCCTTCACAATTTGGATCATAGTTCCCCAATCATACAGAATCAAAACTGGATTAAAACACCAAAATCACGATAGACTCATGTATCTTTCAAATTCTTATGATTTCGTATCAATTCTTCATACATTAGATTCATACTTCATTCATACATAATTCATATATCATTCATGCTTCATACTTCACTATCATTATCTACTTGTTTCACAAGAACTCCAAGTTTACCCCCCACCAAGCTCCCCCTCAAAGGTCAAGCTCCCAAAGCTTGAGGCTCTATGTGTAGTAGAGAGAGAAAGGACGTGGGAGAGGGAGCGAGAGAAAATCTCTTAGAGAGATGAGAAGGGCTTTAGTTATAAAAGAGAAAAGGGAAGCAAGTGACAAGTGGTGTGCAAGAGTTCACAAGTGGCATACATGGGCTTACATAGTCAACAAGTGGCAAACTCAAAGAACACTAAATAACAAGCAAGGGATAAGTGGTGTTCGCTGCCCATGCACGCTATGCAGCCGAAACTACGTAGCCAGTGATACGCGCACGGTGAAACATAGCTAGCACTCCATCTCACTGCTGTGTGTGAAACTTCTTCTTTCCATACACTCATGGCGTTGCCTCTTCCATTTCACAGACGGTGCTGGCCTTCTCTCTCCCTTCACAGTCAACACTGGTCTATCTCTCTTCACAGTCGACGATAACACAAGTGGCAACAACACAGCTGGTGATAGCACAGGTGGCAACAACACAGCCGGCGATAACACAGGTGGCAACAACACAACCGACGATAGCACAAGCGGTAACAATATAGCCAGTGATAGCACAAGCGACAACAACACAGCCGGGATAGCACAGGCAGCAACAACACAGTTGGCGATAGCATAGGCAGCAACAACACAGCCAGCGATAGCTAACTTCTCAGTCAATGATAACGCACTTCATAGTCGGTGATAACCCACTTCTCAATCGGCAATAGTCCATTTCATGTGCAGTGCTCCTCCCTTTATGTGTGTGGCGTTACCTCTCTCCTCCCTTCTCCAAACGGCATTGCCTCACACTTCCAGTCATGCACGTCTTTTTCCTTTTCTCTTACTTGGGAAAATAAATCTTGGGTTGTTACATCATCCCCCCCTAAAAAGGGATTTTGTCCTCAAAATCTTACACTTGATCATCACATAAATGGGGGTTTAACAATGGCATTCCTCTTCAAATAATTTACTGAGGTATGAATACACAACCAACCCACACCTAGAAAGGCATCCAAAATCCTACGCATCCAAGAGAATGAGCACCCAGTCATTAACCTAACCGAGAACCACTCTAAGGACACCTCTAAGACTCCCTAGGCCAAGAATACTAACATGGCTGCTATGATACCATAACTGTCACGACCCCGTCCCTTGACCCCTACCGCACCACACTGGAGGATGACTGAGTGCGGGATCACGAATGTCACTCAGGTGGGAGTGGCTCAATGCATGTAACAAGTGGAATCAAAAGCAAATAATGAGAAGAAAACTTAAACTCCCACCAAATATAACAAGAGCAGGATAAATTAAAACCATTTCATATCCATAAACATAAACAATATCCAGAATAATACAATTCATCCAAGGTTCATCCAAGGCACTACAGGCCTGACCACAAAATACATAACTTCATAAAACAACAACTGCATGGTCGACGACAAACAAACACCTACACAAGAACATAGATCCACTCATCAAGCGCGGTCTTTCAATCCACCAAACACAAACACCTCCCACCATCCTCGACCTGCAGCAATCAATCTACAAGAATGGAAGCAAAGGAATGAGCAAAAGAGCTCAGTAAGTAGGTCACAGCATCATGCTTCCCTGCCTATACACATAATATCACAACAATGCTTAAGGTTCTATACCATGCTCATAAAACAGGAGTCGTGCATCACAATTATGTCACAATTATATAATGATGCTTTTCATGGTAGAGCAGACAAAATATAAGATATCAGATAACACATATGTCCTAGCAATCTATCAATCTCAACAGATCAACACAACTAAGTGAGTTTAACAAATTCAACAAACACTAACTCACTCTCTAGCCCTATCCATCAGGCCAATCCCATCTCTCATAATAGTCACATAACACAGGTAATCATATATCTTAGGTCAATCTCACATCTCAAGTCGATTACATATCTCAGGCGACTACCTATCTCGGGAGATACAATTTGCACAAAACATTAGCAGGAAGTCACATATCGTCTCGTGCGCAACTCACTGGTGTTAATTACCAAGTCAGGCCCTACAATACACCTCAAAGTAGGCACCTCATAATGACATATCAGTCACAGTATCACAGTATCCAACTACCAATGGGTGACCCATTGCATAATGGGTCACTCAGTATAACAGTCTCAGTACATCTCACCTTATGCACACTCAAAAGTCACATAGTTCAGTCAATGCAATATACCTACAGCATGCCAAGAAATCCCATATCGCCAAAGATATCACCATGTCAACAGCCAACAGTGTAATACACTCAAAGCACGTCAATAATCTCAGTATGGTCGTATATCACAGTACAGTCACATATCACGGTATGGTCATGCAACACGCTCAAAGAATGCCATTCAATCACATAATAGTCACAGTATCCCATATCACAGTACCACATATCTTAGTATGATATTATCCCACTAATCAGAGTGTAGTGTTTCATATCACATCGTAGAATATCTAATCTCATGAGAACCCTCTGATTCGGAGCATTCACAGTGTCATAGGAAGATATACATAGTTCCTGATTCATCAGGAATATCAACTTAGTCACAACATGACAATTGAAGCAAACACAGCTATCTCTCACCCAAAGGAGGTATGAAGTCAATTGATAGTCATTTGATCAGTCAACACTTACGCACAACATAAATATTGGTGTTGGAATGCCTGCATTCTACTGCAGTGACATATCCCTCATATCAAAGACATAACTCTCAATATAGAGGGAATCTCAAAATGATTTCAACGTGCAACTTAATGAAAAAAACACATATCTATTGAATGGAAGTAGTTTGGGAGAAATTATGCTCCATTTGATCAATCAAATCCCTTGACAACAGAGATCAAATTTTAACTCTGCTAAAATCAGCTAACAGTGACAGATCCTCACAATTTGGACCATAACTTCCAATCTAGAAGAAATTTAAAGATACTTTCTACATGCAAATTGAAGCCAACATACTGATATTCAAATGGTAGAGTTTTGGGAGCAATAAGGCTCCATTTGTATAGCCAAAACCCATGGCAACAGAAGCAATAACTCTGCATTTCAGTGAATCTGTTAACAGCGACATGCCTTCACAATTCGGATCATATCTCCCCAATCATACAGAATCAGAACTGGGTTAAAACACCAAAATCCTAATAGACTCATGTATCTTTTAAATGGATGTAAATTCATGCCAATTGAACTCCAATAGGTTAGGCAAAGTCTCAGTGCAATAGAAGCAATGTTCCTGGAAATTATCACAGTCTGCTAACAGTGATATATAAGCACAAAATAAAACACATCCTCCAAAATATCAAGAATCTCAACTAGGCATAGACATCAAACACAATGCAGATTCATATATATTTCCAATAGTGGTAATTGGAGGTAATTTTGAGATAATATTATAGGCTAACAGAGAGTCACAAGAACCTCAATTCTTCCTGGAATTTCACAGTCCAGCCGTAACACACATCCAAGATCACATCATAACTTTTGAACTATACAAGACAACAGTATGAATCCAATTCTAGCTTAAACTAGACTCACAAGAGTATCAATCCAACAATTTTCATGCCCAAAAATAATGATAACAGTGCCTAACAATTCATACAAAGATAACCTAATTTCTGGAAAAACAGAGCACAATGACATTCATGCTATCCTATTCTTTGTACACAATTTCAATACAAACTCATGTCTAATCTCATGCTTAAATTCAAACTATCATTCATGCGTAAATTATGCTTCATACATGTTTAGATTCACTCTTCGTTCATACATAATTCATACATCATTCACGCATCAATTCATGCTTCATACAACACTATCACGATCTACTTACTTCACAAGAACTCCAAGTTTAGCCCCCACCAAGCTCCCCCTCAAAGGTCAAGCTCCCAAAGCTTGAGGCTCTGTGTGGTAGAGAGAGAAAGGATGTGAGAGAGGGAGAGGGAGAGAGAGCAAAAGCTCTTAAAGATATGAGAAGCGCGTTATTTCTAAAAGAGGAAAGGGCAGCAAGTGACAAGTGGTGAAAGTGACATACATGGGTTTACATGGTCAACATGTGGCAAACTCAAGGCACATTAAACAACAAGCAAGGGACAAGTGGCATTCACTGCACGCTACGCAGCCAGCGATAAACGCAAGATGAAACACAGTCGGCGCTCCATCTCACTGCCGTGTATGAAACTTCTTCTTTCCATACACTCACAGCGTTGCCTCTTCCATTTCACAGACGACACTGACCTTCTCTCTCCCTTCACAGTCGGCACTGGTCTATCTCTCTTCATAGCCGGCAATAACACAGGCGCCAACAACACAGCCGGCGATAGCATAGGCGTCAACAACAATGTCAGTGATAGCACAAGCAGCAACAACACATCCGGTGAGAGCACAGGAGGCAGCAACACAGTTGACGAAAGCATAGGCGTCAACAACACAGCTGGGGATAGCTCACTTCTCAGGCGGCGATAACACACTTCACAACAGGCGTTAGCCCACTTCTCAGCCGGCGATAGCTCACTTCTCATCCGGAGATAACACACTTCAAAATCAGCGATAGCCCACTTCTCAGCCGACAATAGTCCATTTCAAGCGCGGTGCTCCTACCTTTATGCACGCGGCCTTACCTCTCTCCTCCCTTCTCCAAACGGTGTTGCCTCACACTCCCGACCATGCATGTCTTTTTCCTTTTCTCTGACTTGGGAAAAAAAATATTAGATCGTTAATACGGTCCCAAGACCGTCTCGAACCGGTTCTGATCCGTTCAACTTACAAAGCTCGAGCTCAGTCGATGCATGCCGAACCCCTGCTGATCGATCTGCCGCACCCAGTTCAGGGGGTACGCCAAGGCCTGACCACACAAGAGATCCATCTCCCTGAAGAAACGGTCTGTGTGATGGTCATTGAGGACCCTAACGATGATCAAGAAGACCGTAGGAATCAGTTTGAGGACACGATGCGCAGGATGATGGAGAAGATCGAGCTGATGGAAGGTACCTGACTCCCTGGGAACTCATCTCACCAGGAAGCCAATTTTCCTAATCCAACCAATCCGGTCCCGAGGCAGCCACCTCCTTCGCATGACCATTTTTCCTCTCAACAGGTCTCACAAGCCGACATCGATGCCATCGTCACCCACAATTTACGAGGCAGACAGATCCCGAGCGGGCAAGATACAGCCCTATATCAGAAGCCCTCTCCCTCTTACATTGATCAGCTCCCGTTTTCCCCTAATTATCAAAAGGAGAGACTCCCGCTCTTCAACGGCATGAGTTTGCCTCACCAGCATATTGCCCATTTCTATTCGGCGTGTCAAGAGACAGCAGCTGATGAGAGGCTTCTTCACTATCGATTTGTTGAAACTCTTGATGGGCCAGCATTCAAGTGGTATGCTTGACTCACCCCGAACTCAGTGTAAACCTGGGAAGAAATTGAGCACTTGTTCTACAAGTGCTTCTATGAAGTTGAAAGAGAAGTCCAGACTATTGAGCTTCTCACATTAACCCAGGGCTCCGATCAGCCGATGGATCAATTCATTGCAAGATGGAGAGATCTAGTTACGCTCCAAGCTACCCCCATGCCTGAAATTGATGTTGTCCAAATATGTGTGCGCAACATGCGGCCAGATATCTCCCCGCATGTTGAGGTGTCAAACCTGACTTCTATATCGGATCTGATCTCCAAAGCAGTCCGGATAGAGGGCCTCCTTAAACATCATGGCAAACTTCAAACCCCATCATCAAATGGGGAAAACAATCGAAGCTCTAGTAATGTTTGTCCCAATTCTCATGGCAATCAACAGAAAGGAATGATTAGTGTTGTTGTCACTGTATCAGACCCCAAGAAGGCCTCACCTCAAACTCTGGATTTATCTAAGGGGGTGAACCTTGCAAATGCTCAAGGGACACCTCAAGAAAGCCAGCAAAAACCTCAGTTCTATAATAAGGTGCCTCCACATCAAAACCTCTATGGAAAGGACTACTGGGCGGAGCAGAAAAAGAAAGTCTATAGCTTCGATAAGGAGTGGGTCCTGGCCTTACTCCGAATGTTGATAGAGCAACAAATGATCGTCTTGCCTGAGGTGAAAAAACAAGAAGATGCTGACTTTGTCACCCATAAGAATTATTACGCCTATCATAGAATGTTGGGGCACCCTGTTCAGGACTGCTTCACACTCAAAGATCACATCAAGGCTTTAATCCATAAGGGTAAGATATAGCTCGATATTCTCAAAAAGGCATTCAGGGCAGCTGAAGCGTCTCACGTGGTGACAGTTCAAGAGGAAGACAAGCAAGGGTATCGTCTTCAAGTAGGGATCATCACACCAAAATCGTCAAGACAGCCCAGGCATCTCGCTCGAGCGACTGAGAACCTCCAGTGCCCATATCACCAGATAGAATTGTGACAACCCAAACTTTTACCAGCCAGTTAGAAGGCATGGCAATATAGGGAGGCTGATGAAGAGGCCAACACCAGTTGGAAGAGCTAGCGACAAGTGAGTTAGCAAAGAGGCCAAGACCGGTTGGAAGAGCCAACGCGGGGTGAGTTGGAGAAGAGACCAACGCCGGGTGGAAGAGTCAGTGCTGGGTGAGTTGGAGAAGAGACCAGCATCAGTTGGAAGAGACAGCACCGGGTGAGTTGGAGAAGAGGCCAGCGTCGGTTGGAAAAGCCAGCGCCAAGTGAGTTGGAGAAGAGGCCAACACCGGTTGGAAGAGCCAACGCCGGGTGAGTTGGAGAAGCAGCTAGCGTCGGATGGAAAAGCCAGCGCCGGGTGGATTTTTGTGAAGAGACCAACACCAGGTGGATTTCTGTGAAGAGGCCAGCACCGGTTGGAAGGCCAGTGCCAGGTGGATTTGTGTGCAACACCGGCTGTGTCTCTGACATGCATGATTTGTGTATGCCACTTGTTATATGCATGTTGATTGAGTGCCACATGTCCATATTTTACAATCTTTTGGTGACACTTGGCCAGCCACCTCAACCCAAGAATACTTAAGCCCCCTTCCTCACCCATGCTCCTCATTGTTACTTCATTTTTCTCTCCCTAAGACACAAGGTGGGAAGAAGTGACTGTTGGTGGGAAGCCATAGTTGAGTGGGTGAGAGTTGTGAGGAAAGAAGTGGAGAACACACCATTGTTGTTAAGGTAAGTGGATCCATCACCATTGCATGATAATCATAAGGATGCATGGAATTTCTGCATTTAAAATGAGAATGAAAGTGTATGTGATGTAAGAAAATCCTTAACCCTTTTTATTTAGAAATTGGGGCTCTTGTTCTATGATAATGGTGAATGTCAAGAATGAATGTATTATTCTTAGATCATGTAAGAAATGCATGCTACGCCTGATTATGTGTGTGTTCACATTGTGAGAGAAGGGTTGTTATTATGTGCCTCACCATGAAATGAAGATCATGAAATGTATGCCTGGGACATGTTGTATGCCTCTGTGAAATTCCAGAAGTTTGCATGTTCTTTTAGGTAGCTTTTGAAGAGTCAAATGGGGTCCGATTGACCTCAAACTATCCCATTAAAAATATATACGAGTGTAGTAAAATTTTTGTTTTTACCCATTTCTGAGATTATTTACAAAAATGAAGTTATGTTTCAAAATGGGAAGGTATATTATTATTGACTGTTGTCCTAGATTTTTCATTTATACAACTGTCGTCACTGATTTTAGCTAGCCAAACGAAGTTCATTTTCTGCCAAACCATAGCCACTAGAAAGATCTTTTAAATGGGGTATGTGGAAACTATTTTGAAAAGTTTCCTAGATTGAAAGTTATACCTTGCTTTATGAAGGTATGTCACTGTGGCAGTATTGATGAAAATCAGAACTGTCACCTTGTTTGCCATGAATTTTTGAACCAGCAAATGGAATCCCAATTCTTTCCAATTTTGTTTGTTAGAAAGATATACAACTTGGCTTAAATTTTTATTTTGTACCCATCACAAGTTGCCTTACGGTGTGAATGTTATAATGATTTCAAGTAGGATACGTTATTGTCCACTGTACACAGTCCGGGGGGGGGGCAGTAGTTAACCCTCATTTCCATGGACCTTTAATAAGTCAACGGAACCCTGTTGTCTCTAAACCACTCTCAAGTGAGGGATAGGTGTGTTTGGTATGCAATTGATTTTGGAACCACCTTCAAACACTAAATGGTCCAAAAGTTAGGACCCCAATTGGGAGTGCACGTGCGCATGCATGATAATGAAGTTATGATTTGCTAGGACATGAAAGTGTGATTATGATGAATGCCCTATTGCAATATGAATTGATTGATTTTAAAAATTCTTATGCTATATGTGAATGGATACCTACTGTGTGAATGATGGTATCATGATGCTTATACTATATGTGAATGGATACTTATTGTGTGAATGATGGTATCATGATGCTTATGCTAGATGTGAAAGGGTACCTACTGTGTGAATGATGGTACTGGCAGTTGCGGCTATTATGTTATGTGAAAGGGCACCTATTATGTGAATGATAGTGCTGGCAACTATGATTTTTCCTTGACTCCCCATGATAGGACGGGACTCAGGATGTGAGTAGTTGGGAGGGACGCGCTCCCCAAATCTATGTGGGCACTACACATTGAGTCACCTAATGGTAGTGTAACGCCCTCTCGCCAAAAGGGCTCAAAGAAAGGTAGTGTCCTGCAAAACCTTTGCCTATCTAAAACCCCAAAGTGCGTTAGGGATGTGTACGTGTGTGAGGGCCTTACGAAGTGGGTCTTCCACTTGTTATGGTCTACCCTCTGAGTGAGGGTAGAAGTCTCAAGTTCAAGATTGGCTTAGCCTGACCGATGTGGCTTCTACTTTAGGAGTAGATAGATCTGTTTGCCTTACTTATTTACGCTTTCTGTATGAGCTTTTAACTGAAATTGTGATCTGCTGTCTTTATTACTCTACTTTAAGAAAGGTGATTGTGACTTATACATTATATATATTGAACTGCCATTCTCACATTTCTGTTGGAGTATTGAGGTGTATATGTACGTATTTGTGTGTTACATATTTGCTATCACTATCATGCTAGTTTGAATGCAATGGTGTAGATCTGCTTAATGGGCTGTTAGCTTATTCCATCTTATTTTCATAACTGTAGAGTAAAAAGTGTTGACACCGGTGCTTAAGGTGGCTGACTATTGGGGATTTTGAAGCTTGAATTCGAGAGGTTAAAAAGCCGTCCTTTGAAGACTTTGTATCTTTTTTATGTCTCAGTATTATGTGGTGTACCTCATTTTATGTATTTTGGGCTAGTAGTGCAAAGAAAGAATTGTAAAGAGTTTTTAACATCGGATGAATGAGATGGATATACTTTTAAAATTGTTATTTGTTTTTATTAATGGTTTTATTCCAGTTTTCTTTCATGCTTTGCTCATGAGTCCACATTTTCATGCGTTGAGCCACTCCCACCTGAGTGACGTTTGCGACCTTCGATCGCGATCCCACACTCTGTCACCCTCCGGCAGGGGTCAGGGGGCAGGGTCGTGACAACGAGATCAAGATTTAGAGGGATGTTTCATTTTTCAAGCCATAGTCACATAGAAAGTCCAAGCAGGACACGTCATTGGACTATCACAAGGGATGACATTCGAACCACGAGGCTGCAAACATAAGAAGTCACTCAAACACAGACATCCTGTGAGAGTGCACCACCCTAGCCTTTTGATCCTGATGAATCCTCCATGGCAATTCTATCAAGGACGAAACAAAAGGAAGTCTATGAAGAGGGAGGCTCCCTAAGCTTCGTGAACCTGGTTAGCCTACGCCCGTTCACAAAAATGGTAAAAGGAAATGAGCACCAAGGGCCACCCATCGAAAGAGAAAACTCCTTCAACCTCAAATTGAGGTTGAATTCCTCAAGCCCCTCCTCCGTTGCCAACCCTGCAGGATTTCTTCCCTGAGTCAGTCGCTTTCTCTGATAAAGATCCTTAATCCAGTCAAGAGGGCATTCCTAAGACTTCCTCTACTGAGGCTCCCAACACGTCCGATAAGGGTGACGACATTAAAAGCAGCCCCCAACGGTCCACGCAGGGTGAAGGCCTAAAAGATTCCCTGCACACGTCCAATTCCGATGATGACGCTAAAAGCTACCCGGATCGGTCCAATCTTAGTGATGACCTTAAAAGCTCTCCCCCATCTTCTATCCCCGACTGTTCTAACCCTTATTCTTCTACTAATAACACATATTTTGCAAGTACAACTCTCGAATGCCCAGATTTTGAGGCTCTTGATAAAGAGCTGAAAAGTTGCAACATTAGCAGGCAGCATCGAAAACAGCTGAAGAAGATGGTGGCCCAAGCAGTTGGATTCCTGACAATCACTGACGCTTTAGTGTCCAGAGCCAACAAGAAGCCTCCTCCCACTATTCAAGAGCTTATCAGGCAACACAAAAATCCTAAGGCCAAGGGAGCCCAATGGCATTCCGAGTCCGACTTCGAGCAATGGCAGAAAGAGTCAAGAGGGCAAAGCTTCCATTTCCACGAAGCATGCCACATGGTGCAAATCTCTGAAGTAGTGACTAACACTGACCCAATCGGTCTAACGTCAGGCAGGAAGTTGCATCCATTCATGCAAAAACCTCAACAACTAAGATTTTTGAAGTACCCTGGTCCACCACTCATCCCATACCCTAACACAACGACCAATCCACCACTCCTTGGGTACCCGGGACAACCATTGGTTCCATAAACCCAACCATCTCCAAACCCTCAACCTCCATCAACCTCTATTTCACCAACACATACTCCTATTGGTTAGGTGCCTTGATCTCGCCCTCCAAATCCCTGGAGGATTGGGCGGCACACAACTTAGGTTTCGGGAGAGACCGAGACATTTGTGAGATCGCTCTCTTGGGAACCTCGTTCTAAAACAGGGGTAGGTATTACCAACCGGTGAGAGAGGAATTTAGAGGTGGGTTCGGGACTTACTCAGGCTGACTCGTGTGGGCGCCCACTTATATCACAAAGACAGCCCCCCAGTGATGAAACTGGTTCGAAATCACCTCCCTTGACTCATATTCTTCTTATTTTCTGCTTTCTTGCAATCACACACATATATGGCAAAGGTTATGGGACAGGTGGGTCAAGCCTCACCCTTTTCCTCTTTGATGAACATACACATGCATACGTATTCAAAAAGAAGAAAGAAAGATGGGGGGGAGAAGGTTTCGACCAAGCGAGAAGATCAGAGCAGTGACTAGGATGGTGGATGACTGACGTAATGTGGTGGCGAAACGGGCCTGATAACTCAGACTGGCTCACGGGATCACTACTAGATGTTATTGTCAAGATCGACTAGCGAAGCACGATGGTCAGTCTGTCGTGGCAGTAAAGCAAGCCAAGCAAACCTGGCGCAACAACATTACAGCTAGAAGATAAAACTGCCATGAGATGCTTACCTTAATCCCTCTTGGTCGAACAAAAGAGTTAAAGAGAAGAAGGGAATAGACGGAAGGAGAGTGAAGCAAGAAGAGATGAGGGAGAAGAAGGAAGAGGAGATACGGTCGGCACTAGACATTGCCAACTGTTTCAGGAGATAGGAGAGGGAGAAAGCAGTCAACGCTAGGCTTCACCAACTGTGTTAGATGAGAAAAGAGGAAGAGAACCAACTGGCGCTAAGTCTCTCCAACTGACAAAAGAAGAGAGGCAAAACCAACCGGCACTAGATCTCGTCAACTGACAAAAGTGGAGAGAGAAGATCAATCGACGCTGAGTCTCACCGACTGATAGCAGAAGAAAGAGAAGACCAACTAGTGCTAAGTCTCGCCAGTTAGTAAAAAAAGAGAGAGAAGACCAACCGGTGCTAGGTCTAGTAGACTGGTAAAAGAAGAGAGAAAAAACCAATCAATGCTAAGTCTCGTCGACTGGTAGAAGAAGAGAGAGAAAACCAACCGATGCTAGGTCTCATCGACTGGTAGAAAAAGAGAGAGAAGACCAACTGGCACTAAGTCGCGCCAACTGGTAGAAGAAGAGAGAGAAGACCAACTGGAACTAGGTCTCACCGACTGGTAGAAGAAAAGAGAGAAGATCAATAGGAGCTAGGTCTCGTCGATTGGTAGAAGAAGAAGAAGAAGGCCAACTAGCTCTAGGCCTCCCCAATTGACAGAAGAAGATAGAAAAGACCAATTGGTGCTAAGTCTCACCAGTTGACAAAAGAAGAGGGGGAAGACCAACCGGCGCTAGGTCTTGCCAGTTGATAGAAGAAGATAGAGAAGACCAATCGATGCTAAGTCTCGCCAGTTGACAGAAGAAGAGAGAGAGAGAGAGAGAGAGAGAGAGAGAGAGAGAGAGAGAAGAGAGGAGGAGAGAGAAGTCACCGTACCGACGGTACCGGTCCTTTCTCTCTCCTCTATCTCTCTCTAGGATGTACTCACAGCTCACACAAGGTAATTAGTAAATTTTATTGAACTCC
>NW_006497889.1:154183-202586 GCF_000471905.2 Amborella trichopoda
AAGGTACGTAAGGTAACGTAAGGAACGTACGGTAACGTAACGACGACGGTACGTACGACGTACGTAACGTCACCTACCGAAGGGTACCGGCCCTTTTCTTCTCTCCTCTATCTCTCTCTAGGATGTACTCACAAGCTCACACAAGGAATTGAAATTTTATTGAATCCTCCAAGGATCAACTGAAGGCCGAGGGGTTCTTTACAATGAGGCAGTACCTGTTTATATAGAATTGTGCCCCAACATGGGTCGATTGATCAATATTAGACCTAATTACTTAAAATTAAGATTTAATTGAATTAAAAAAATTCTAAAAATGGGTGCAAAAGGATTGTTTTGCCCCTTCCTAATAATGTGTGAAATTTCAGAACAGTCCCTTCTGCTGCCCGAGATCTTGCGTGATCTTCCATGGCTGACTCGAGGGTGTTCTGATGCCCATTTAATCGAAATATTATTGTTTTCTTATAAGGCTCGGCATGGCGATCGTTTCAATACCAACTTCGAGCTATGAATCATGTTTTTGAGCCATGATCGCGAGACTTGAAATCTGTTTGAATCTTGAAAACTTTGGATCGATGATGTGCTCATTCCTTTTTTTTTCTATGATTTTTTCATCGTAGTGCACTGAGCATGTCGTCACGATCGCGTGGCAACCAACATAACGTGATTTGGAGCCCAAACGAAGATTTTGCAACGTTTGAGTTTTGGCTGGAATCTGAAATTCGGCAATCGCAATTTCAGTTACTTCATCGGCTTCATGCATGAAATCTGACCATCCATCCTATACGAGGTTCGGACCAATGATAGCCCTAGACCTTACGCACACAATGGAATTGGTTTTGTGTCGATCTATTTTGTGAGCGTCGTGATTTGGTCCATCGAGCAAGGTATGTTGCTGCTGAATTTTCTGCAACTTCTTTCCGGATAGACAACTTCTCAGTAGCTTTTCTCCCTGCTCGAATATCGTCTCGGGGGGTGCCACTTATCGAATTGTTCAGCTTGATGAGACAAATACGCTCACTAAATTTGGGAGTGATCCAACTCGGTGCAGTGAGGCCACACGGGAATAGTGTGCGGCCTCTCCTGTTTCAATGTTTTGCTCATATCTTTGTTCTGGAGTGTTAGATTAAGCCAAAACTTGACTCATAGGGGTTTTCAACAGTACCGGACCCAATGGCAGTGGTACCATAGTGATTTGAGACACCAAAAATGTATTTCTAGTTGTAGAGTCTGTTTCAGGGTGTTAGAGACCGATTTTGCTGAAATTGTTCCTTTGTGTTCACTACCTTAGACATGTATGATCGCGATGAAACTTGGAAGGTGGTATTTTAAAATTCTAATGAAGATCTTGACCAATTATGGGGCCGTGATGAGACTATCAAGAATTTCCACTGTTTTGTAGGCTTTATTGACCTGCGTCCTACCAGAATAAAGGTGCTGAAAAATACATTCAAATAGCTTGCCCCACCGAATGTTGTGCTTCAAGAGAAGCGAGAAGGATAATCATTCGAAAAGTTTCCTTAAGCTTTTACTTTTTTCCTTCCTAGCCATAAGACCACGTGAACATCAAGAAGATTCACGTAATGGTGTAACTAGGCTGCTCAAACGTAGCGATGCATTGTTCGCAGGTCCGTCCGTGGAGACTTTAGGGGAGAAGAGATTTTTTTTTAGGGATCTTGTCGAAGTCCTCACCCTCATATAGACTGTTTACGATTCTGAATCTGAGAATTTTGTGCGAACCTCATCAATCAGAATCATGCCCATCTGGCAATTGAGTGTTATGTTGAAGGGCATTGTTCCCATTTGGTATGGGTTTTCTTGCATCCTCTGGTGTTGAGCCACGTTTCGAGGATGAATGGTATGCTGAAGGGTCTTGCGTCGGCGCCATTTGCTTTACGAATTAGTCATTCTTTAGCGAGTAGGGTTTTCACAATTTGTCGAGGTGACCAGCTTTGGGTACAACCACCCCTACCCACTGTTGTGCAGCTAGGACAATCACCCTGATTGCTGGTCCAAAGTCTAGCTGACCCGTTATTCCATGGTGAGTAGGTACCTCAATTTGTGGAGGTGACCAACTTTGGGTAAAACCACCCTTACCCACTACTTTGCAGCTAGGACAATCACCCCGATTGTCAATCCAAGGTCATAGCTGACTTAACTTTCTTGGGGCGTCTTCAACATTTTTGAAAGTATGTTGATGACCTTGTGAGAATGACGCTCTTTGTCATAAGACTTGTCTTGCCCTCTTGGTGAGTCTTCCGTCTTTCAAGTCCTTCTTGGTAACTGGACTCAGGCTGTTGGAATCTTTTCCTTGAAGCTCATATTTTGGGATCCCTAGTTTTATGCCACCCGAGATTTTATTCTTTTGAATGAGGGCTAAAGCCACCTATCGAGACGAGTGCTGGATCAACCTGTTTATTGGTCCAAGCGTCCTTTGAGAATTTTCACTTGAACTTGGGAAGCGGCATCGTAGAGATGGTTTTTACTAACTTCTTTTTATTTGGGGCTCTTTTACCCATGACCTTTCGGCCATGTCCACCCTTTTTGTCCATTTTTACTCACGATGCCCTTTCGGGTTTTCACGTGCCTGGTTTTGTTTTATTCATGGAAATCTTTTACTCATGGTTTCATGACCTTTCTCGTCCATCATTTTTACTCATAGCGTTCCCTTATTCAGGTATACACCATGCCCATTATTCCTTTATTTTTTGTTTGTGAAGCCGTGTTTAAGCTCATGCCTCCGAGACCTGTGCGAAACAGTTTAAAGTCATGCGACCTGGATGTGCACTATGGTTTAAGGTCATACAACTGGACCTAATGGTGATGGATGGCAGTCTATGAAGGCCATAGAGTGAGTATGGTGGTGGTTTGACTCACTTGGGGAGATGGCTCGAGGCTACTTATGAGAGATGGACGATATATGAAATGTGAGTGGATAATGGTGACCCACTAACTTACAATGAGAATTGATGGCAGGATGGTTCGTCACTTTGTGAGCATGGGTAAGACTCACTGGGGAATGATGTAGGATGATGAAAGGAATGAACTCACTGAGGAGGTAATGAAGGTGGTGCACGCACACTATCAAGCAGGTTAGAGAAGGCGTGCGTGAAAGTGCACGAAAAGGTGTGTGCGCATATGTGGGGGCAAGTTTATGGTCATGCCTTCATGATCTGGGCGAAGTAGTTTATCGTCATACGGTGAGGACGTGCACTATGGTTTAAGGTCATAACCCTGGACCGTGGTTTTGCAGTTTAAAGTCATACAACTAGGACCATGCAGTTTTAAGGTCGTGCAACTAGACCTCCACTACAGTTTAAAGTTATATAGTGCTGACCATGGTGCTGAGCCTTTTATCGTCATGTTGTTAGGATGTGTACTATGGTTTAAGGTCATACAGCTGGACCGTGGTTATGCAGTTTAAATTCATAGAACTAGGACCATGAAGTTTAAGGTCATGCAACTGGACCTCTGTTACAGTTTAAGGTCATGTAGTTTAGACCATGGTGCTGAGCCTTTTATTGTCATGCAGTATGGACTGAGGCTGAGCAGTTTAAGGTCATGCAGTATGGACTGAGGCTGAGCAATTTAGGGTGTAGTATGGACCAAGGCTGAGCAGTTTAGGGTCATGCAGTAAGGACCGAGGCTAAGCAGCTTAAGGTCATGCAGTATGGACCGAGGCAGAGCAATTTAGGGTCATGCAGTATGAACCGAGGCTGAGTAGTTTAGGGTCATGCAGTATGGACTGAGGCTGAGCTGTTTAAGGTCATGCAATATGGACCGAGACTGAGCAGTTTAGGGTCATGCAGTATGGACTAAGGCTGAGCAGTTTTGGGTCATGCAGTATGGACCGAGGCTGAGCAATTTAGGGTCGTGCAGTATGGACCAAGGATGAGCAGTTTTAGGGTCATGCAGTATGGACCACAGCTACAGTTTAAGGTCATATAGTTTGGACCATAGAGTTTAAGGTCATGCATCTAGACCAAGGCTGAGCAGTTTAAGGTCATGCAGTATGGACCAAGACTGAGCAATTTAGGGTCATGCAGTATGGACCGCGGCTAATCAGTTTTAGGGTCATGCAATATAGACTAAGGCTGAGCAATTTAGGGTCATACAGTATGGATCGAGACTGAGCAGTTTAGGGTCATGCAGTATGGACCGAGGCTGAGCAGTTTAGGGTCATGCAGTATGGACCAAGGCTGAGCAGTTTAGGGTCATGCAGCATGGACTACAGCTATAGTTTAAGGTCATATAATTTAGACCATGGAGTTTAGGGTTGTGCATCTAGACCATCGTGTAGGTCGCCATGTAGGTGGAGCTTCGTAGGGAATAGGTCTATGGATGGTAATCCGACTCCCTGGGGATAAAATGGCTAAGACTATTCACAAACTGAGGGCTTAGATGGAAATAGTGGCCTGATGAAGGATGACCAATAGAAGTGGACCTCACTATGGTTTTAAAGGGGGTAAGCGTACTCTCTGGGTGAAAGATGAGTCCCTATAATAGGTAACCCGACTCCCTGGGGGTGAGGTAGCTTTGTGTGAAAGTGACCCACTGGGGATTGGGGAAGTAAGACTGACCCTAACTTCACTGGCGATGATGGGTTGTAGTATGGGTATGACTCCTAGTGGGGGATGAGGGACAACTCCTGATTCCATTGGGGAAGTCACAGTTTAGGTGCAACGGCCTGGGTGTAAGTCTACTAGGGATGACACATCTTGGCTTGGGTTCAACTCCACTAGGTAGTGGCAGGGCATACACTGCTTGAAATATGGCCGACGCCATGTGTAGCAGTGATGGTTTATTGCGAATATTCAACCGGAGTTGAGTTCTCACAACACAACCGGCGCTGTTTAGCTGGCATTGAGAATGACTCGCGGTATTATCTGAAGACAACCGGCATTAAGTTAACCGGCGTTGGGGTCTTTTTGAAGACATACCCGACGCTAAGGTTGTATTTGGAAACACACCCGGCGCTAAGTCAACCGACGCTAGGGTCGTATTTGGAAACACACCTGACGCTAAGTCAACCGGCGCTAGGGTTGTTTAGAGCCACACCCGGCGCTAAGGTTGTATTTGGAAACACACCCGGTGCTAAGTAAACCGGCGCAGCGGTTGTTTGGAAATTCACCCGACGCTACGTCAACCGGCGCTGGGGATGGATTGATGAGTGTTACCTCGGGTGTTGTATTGAAGCTCGACCTGGCTCATTGTCGCTTGGCTGCCCTTGGACGCAACTGGTATTCCGAGTTTGTGAAGGGCTTTTGAGGGGAGTGTAGTCTATATAAGGGGGTAAAAACCTTGTTTTCCCTTATTTTTTCATCAAAGGCAAAAAAGCCTTGGACGTAAGTCTTCTTTAACCATGAGGAGAGAGCGCTCGGTTGAAGTTTCTAGCAAGCAATGGGATTTCGACAAGAATCTCTGCAGGGAAGGTTCTTTAGCAAATAGTAGGATTCCGGCAAGGGTTCTGCAAAGAAGACCTTCGACGTGCGGACTTTGCCTAGAATTTGGTGAAGTTGTAGAGAGAGTAGAAGAAAAAGGAGAGTCCTTTAGGAAGTTTTCTGAGAAAGGGAAGGAATTTTGGCTGCCATTTTCCTTTCTGATAGGGGTTTCCCAGTGGTTGTAGTTTTTCGACACCACAAGTGGTGTTGCAGAAGTTTTGGGCACTTTCAAGAGGTTTACTGAAGTTATCTCCACTTTTTGAAACTGTTAGTGGTGTCGCAGAGGTTTCCCGGTGAGGTTCTGGTGAAGTCTAGGCCAAAACGATAGGCAGGAAAGTTTTCCTGTGAGTTTCTAGCCATGTGGCAAAAATTCTGGCGGAAGACGAACGATCACAGGAGGTGGGTCGTACGGCTGCAAGAGGTGAACCGTCGCGAGGAAGTCGTATGATTGCTGGAGGTGAACCATCTCAAGAAAGTCGTACGGTTGCTAAAGGTGAACATCACGAGGAACGCGTACGATTGTCAGTCGCTCGTGTGTGTGGCGACGCCGAAGGACATGGCAATGGTAGTCAGTCGGCGCAACTGTATTCAAGGTGTCACGACTAGGATTCATGGCACGTGTGAGGGATTTGCTCTCAGCCAGCACTGGCCTTTGAAAATGTCAATCGGCACTGGGGTGTTTGCAATTTAAACGGTGCCGAGTGCTGAAAGACTCAACCGGTGCTAGTTGTTGACGCTCAACTGGCATTGGGCATTGAAAAGCTCGAACAGCGCTGAGTGTTTGAGAGGATCAACCGGCGCTAATCGTTAACGTGTAACCAATGCTGAGCATTGAGCAGGTCACCCGGCACTAAGTGTTTGAGAGGCTCAACTGGTGTTGATTATTGGAGTCTGTGTTGATTATTGGACAGACTCAACCGGCGCTATTCCAGTGCCTTATCAACTTTTTATTAAGTCCTTTGTAATGGCTGGTTCTTCTTACCAAATCCCTGATGTGAAGAGGCTCTCAAGGGAAGGGGAAATAGGTGCCCATGATTTTACGAGTGAAGTTTTATCAAGGAGTGAACCCATTTGGCTGACTCAGCCCATGTACGAGCCAGAGTGGCCTCTCAGCATCACTTTCATTACTGACCTTGTATGTTTTGAAGTGAGAGAGGGCAATGATGGCAATGTCTGTATTGAAGAAGGGATGGCACTTCTTCACTGTATGCATTGGAACATAGCTTCTGGGGAGAACTTGCCCACCTTGGGGAAGCGAATGGTCCAAGTGAAGGGATTACTGAGGTGGTCAGCAAAACGCCTCCGGATTCAGGGAGAGCACCAATACCTGAAGGGATACGCTTCCTGGATTGACAAGGTATTGGATTTGTATGGAAGCGTTCTTGAGCATGCTTTGCTATTAGCAACGGTCCATGGTTTGGGCAGCTACTACGACTGATGTTCTAATACAATAAGGTATTGCTGGAGACATGGAGCAATGTGAGCAATACTTGGCTTCTTAGTCATGGGGAAGTGGTAATCTCTTTACTGGATCTTCACTTTATTTGAGGTCTCCCGATGCTCGGGGCTATGTATGATGAGTTTGTGCCCTCAAACTCAGTCATCTTTGATAGTGTTAACTTGGGAGATGAAGAGCCACCGGTCAGTCTTCCATAGATTTTTTAGGCCTAACAGTCTATTGTCGGCCGCTCTACCAATGGCATGGTCACCCTGGATGGGTGAAATTCTTCTACGGGGATTATCCTGAGAGAGGTCAAGGTACTCCAAAAGGGAAAGGGAAGGCAGTTGCAAAGGAGACACCTCCCATATATCAACTCGATATTGGTGATGACCTTGTTTTCTTGGCTGCCTACTTGGCCTTGTTCTTGTGTAAGTTTGTGCTTCCTAGCTGGGGGGATGACATTCGTCCTGGGGTACTATATGTGGCGTGTGACATGGCCAGAGGGCGTGAGTATGCCCTTACTCAGCCAGTCCTGTGCAACATATACCATAGCTTGGGGGCCATCTCTTGTGGAAAAGCCTATAAGGGTAAAGAGAGAGGGAACGACATTGTAGGAGGAGAAGCTTTTCCTGAAGACTTTAAAACTCCCTTCCCTGCACATTACGTGTAGGGGTGGCTAGGGGCTTATTCCCTAACATCTATGTCAAGCATCAGTGCTCAGAAAATAAATTGTGGCCCTTCTTGATGAGGATTGTGAACCAGGGGGCTATCTTCCATACCCCAGGGGAAGCTCGGGGTCTATTTGGAAATGATTCTTTGCACATGAGATGGGTCCCCTTTTCGGTCAGAAGATTCGCCAACCGTGCTTTTATTGATGAGTTGGGGAAGGAACTGGATGGTGCCCCAACAATGATTAAGGAACTCGTGTTCATGTTGAGCATCATAGGGGGAGTCTTACCTTATCGGACTCCACACTGTGCCCGGCTAGAGGGGTATTTCCCCTACCTCTTCGCCCATCAGCACGGGCTTGGCCAAGACTGCCTCTCCTTAGTATTCTTCGAAAAGTGTCGGAGTAAGGTGTATAAGGGGAGGGCAGAAGAGTTTGGATCTTTTCAAGAGTGTTGGCTACCGGAGCATATACGGACTGCTTGGCCTATGTGTCTTGAAATGATAGAGACCAGTAAGTATGTGCCACCTCACTTCGGTAGGAGAGTTCGAACCACCAAGGCATATGTGAACTGGTGGAGAATCACCAGTAAGGGTTATTGGGAGAAGGATCACCCTTGAAAAGGAGTGAATGGTAACTGACGCTAGGACACCCGGCAAAGGAGGCTGGCGGATGCTCCTGCTCTCGACGTAGTGTTTGCCTTGGATTACCCCTCCAATTGGCGAGCTTTAGGGCTTCTGAGCAAGATAGCAGCTGATGAGGCCTCACCAGAGTTCCTTGCAATGAATACGATGACCAGGAGTGTCTTCGACAACCTTAGCTTGATCTTCGAATGGGATGAGGGGCGACAAGTCCCTAGGTATGAGAAGCGTCCACCACAGGACCTGAATGCCCTAATCGGGAGCAGCCCCCATAGCAAATTGTCTGGAAGGCCTTCTCAATGAAGTGGATCTGAAGCGGCAGCTCCTACTCCAGGAGGGGGAAAGAAAAGAAAGCGCCCAACTGCTGCAAACACCCTTGCAGCATCTTCAACTAGTGGTCGGATTCAGAGGCGGAAAAGCTACAAGCTTCTTGTGGTGTCAAAAATAGGAGGTAGGCCTTCCTCTTCTGGTCTTTTAAGAATTCTTCTAGTATCACCCTTTGTGATTTCTGAACCATCTTCTACTTCTGTTAAAATGTTTTCTTTTTCTTTAGAAACTGAGGCAAGGGACTCTGACAGCTCCGAGCCTATTGGCATTGCTTCTGATCGGGAGGGGACTCCAGATCTTAAGGAGACACCCTTGAGTCAGGGGTAGTTCCTGAGTCTGAGGCCGCTCAGGTGGAGACTGAGGAGGATGAAAGCTCTAAAGCAACTGCTATAGATAGGGGTTCAGATGTTGATGTGGCTTTCATGCACGAGGAGTTTAGTGCCCCGACCGAGGCAGGAGCCATGGCTCGAGGAGAAGAGCCTAAAGTTCATAACATTCCTGAGCACCAAGAGGTTGCCACTTCCATGGCCGCGAGTAATGAAGATGAGGGGACTGAGATCTTTGTGGCCGAGATTTTAGTTGTTGAAGGCGAGGGCCAAGTAGAGGAAGCAAATGACAAGGATGAGTTGGCCGGCAAAGGCCAAAGAGAAGGGGCAATTCTTGAACTTGATGATGTTGAGGTGTCAACTCAGGAGTGTGAGGAGCAAGGGGAACAGGTTCCTCTACAGCCTGTTGGGACAGAAGTAGAGGTCCCCATAAGAGAGGGTCCAGACAATGAGGTTGACATCGAAGAGCCCATGTAGATTGAGGTCGGGGCTGTCCATGAGCCTGAAGGGGAAGAACCTCTACGCTTTTCCCTTATTTCAGAGGATCCAATGGCTCAGATGGATATCTCTTCAACAAGCTCGGTCCTTGAGGTCGAGGTGCCTTCTGCAGTGGTGGCCTTAGCAGCACCGTCTAGCCTATTTTCAGTGAGTTTCTAGCATGATTGAAGGCATGCTTAGAGCAAGCCTTCAGGGCTTGAGGGAGCTGCTTTTCAATAAGCTAGGAGAAGGTTTGGTCCGTCTGAGGGAGTTTGCTAGGACTACTGTGGTCGGGTTGGTGCCAGAGGTGGTTTCCCATTTTGGTGCAACTCTAAACGAGTTGGAGAGCTGGCGATTGGGAGTGCTTCATCATGAGGAAGAAGCCAGAATGGTAGCCTCCTTGGAAGAGCTGATCGTGCACAGTTGTGAGAAGATATATGCTTATATTGAGAAGAAAGGCTTGATAGCTGGCCGCTAGAAGGACCTCAAGAAAGGGGCACAAGGGAGCTTCAAGAGAATGATCGAAGTTAGAGAAGCAATGCGAATATTGAAGGAAGAATTCATGGGCCTTGAGACGGAGATGGCTCAAAGGAAGACCATGGAGGCCTCTTTGGTTGCAGATTTGTCAAAACTCGATGGCACAATTGAGTCAAAAACTGTGGTGATGACAGAGGCAACTCAAATAGTGGTGGAGCTGAAGGCATGTGTTCAAGGCATCGAGACTTCTCTTGAAGCGCTTAGAGTAGAGATCAATAAGATGATTGATCGTTTCTGAGCAAGTCATTGCCCTTCTCTCTTTTTTTTCTTATCACTTGTAAAAGTTTTGACTGATGAATAAAGTGCTTCTCTTTTTTATTGACTTTACTAGATGGTTTCATTCTCTCTTTACTTTTATTGTGCTTCATGTGATTCTTTTGAATGCCTCTTAACAATTTCCTCGTCCCAAGAGACTAACACCCTAGGCCTTGTTTAGCCCCATGGTGGATTGTCGCTGCTCGGATAGCTTCGAAATAGGGAGTCGTTGCTTTTTCTCCTTTCAATGTCTGATTGCCCAAGGGCTCATAGTTCATTTTCCTCATGATTTGGTGAGCCTGATTGCTATAGATAGTTCAGTCAGGAGGGCCTTCAACCTCCATTAGTGGCACGTTTACTTCAAGCTCATCATAGCTTTTAGTCTTCGACACGAACTCTTTGAGATGCTTTGAAGTGATACGCATGATCTCCAGCTGACTTTGGAGACTGCAAACTTCCGTTCTCAAGTTTGCTAGAGGATCCTGCACTTAAAGGGAATGAGGTTTCCCTTCATCAAACTTCTCTTCTGAGAGTTCAGGGAAAAGTAAACTTTTGGTTGGACAACGATCTGAGGAACACCCTCTATACTTATAGCACCCGAATTTTGAAAAACCTTTTGAGGTGGTTGTCGTGCTGCTTCGGCTTTTAAGAGCGCTGTGGGGATATGCAAGACTTTCTAATGGTCTGGTGTATAAGTGATTCTCAGAGCCGGTAATTCTACCCCCATGGCTTGCTCGATCTCAGGAATGACTTCTAGTTCATTTTCTGACCAAGGTGTCTCAAAACTGGGGGCAGAGGGTGAGGACTCTTTTTCAAATGAAGAAGGAGTTTCTTGAGGGATGATGGTTGGGATGTTAGAATGAAGAGTAGTTAGGGGTAAAATTATGCCTGCCTTTATTCCTCCTTGAACATATTGACTAACGTCCTCCCAACATCTTCAACATCTTCATGAGACAAATATGTTGTCTTGCTTGTAGCCTTGTGATCTCCATCACTCAGGTTTAGAGGGGACGCCAGATCTATGAAATAATATTTTGTATCTGCATAGTGAGTTTCGCCCACAGGGAATGGTCTTTTGTCAGCATAGACCGTATGTTGTCTGTCGTCTCGGCTATACTTGAAACATTGGTGCAATGTTGATGGAACCACCCCCTGATCATGGAGCCATGGCCGACCGAGGAGAATATTGTAAGAAGTTTCGGTGTCAATTACATGAAACTGGGCGTAATCGTTCAGCTCACCGATCTTAAAATAAAGGCGTATCGTGTGAGCAAGCTTCTCTCTTGATTGGTTAAACCCCTTAACTGTGATGTGGGTCGGGGTAAGATCTTCGAACCCAAACCCAAATCGAATAAGGATCCTTCTTGGAATGAGGTTGACTGCCGACCCTCCATCTAACATGATTCAGTTAATGGGGCATACATGTAATTCGTCAGCAACGAAGAGGGGCCGATTATGAAATTTTTCCCCTAATTGCAGATCGTCCTCTGAAAAGGTGATTGGATACATCCTTGTAGAATTGTCGGGTCTACCTCGATAGGTTCTATTTCGGTTTCGTACACTTCTGGGTCAGAGAGAGCTTGAATCGAAGCCATCTGGTAATCCTTTGAAAGCATGAGGTCATCGTAGATACTGAGAAGGGCAGGAAGCTTTCGTAGATGCCTTATCACATCATATTTCAACTTTTCTTGATCAAGGCCTTGTGCTCTTGTTCCTGCCACTGATTTGCGGGTATAACGGGTTGAGGAGCATGTTTGGGTAAAGAGGGTTGATTTTGGCTGGCTGGTTGACTTGATTGCACAACGAGATTGGTTTGAGTGATGGGAGTTTGAGGTTCTAGAAGAGACTGAGTGTATGGGAAAAAAGGGGTCCTAGGAAATTGGAGGGTAGGGGGATTTTTTAAGGTATTGGGCTTAGGAAGAAGTCCAAGGAGCTGTAGGATAGATAGACTAGCCTATGGAATAAGGGGCAGTGGCGAACTGGGGAAGTTTGAGGGGCCTGATTTCTGCGGTGGAGGCTACAATGTCTTTCCCAATCTGAGGTTTATCTGCCCCATGGTGGGCATTGCTCTAGAGATTTGCCCCATGTGGCAAGCTCCTCGAGAATAGAAGCTTTGCCCCCTTGACTATCTCAATCTCTTCTCGAAGCCAGGCTCAGGTGGCCACTGAGGTTTCTTTGGCTTTGACTTCTTGCGCTTCTTTGTGATAGGTGGTTCTGCCTTGGTTTTAGCTATCACGGCATCGACAACTATTAAGAATCTTGCTGCCTATGCCAAGGTCTTTCTTAATCACTTCTACTACGTCCTGCTTATATTGATTCCTTCGAATTCTCAGTCGAGAGCCTTGCAGTCTGGGCACATCAAGGTCATACCTGAAGAAGACGCAGGAGAAAGAGAATGAGAAGCAGTAGAAGAAGGTGTATAAGGGTTAGAAACTGGGGGACTTTTAAGGTCATTCCCCACATACGATCGATCTCGGCTGCTTTTTACATCATCGCTAGAGTTGGATGGTTACAGGGGATCTTTTAGGTCTTTCCCTTACTTAGACTATTGGGGAGTGATTTTAACATCGTCACCCTCATCGGACATTTCCTGAGTGGAAGATGGCATGGGGACGTCTTCTTGACATGATGAAGAAGGAAAAAGGATCGTGCCAGGGATGAAGTCCAACAAAGTTGGCAATGGAGGAAGGGGCCTAAGAAATTCTTGCTCGACTGTGGGTTGAGCGGTCTTATTTCTTCGACAAGCAGCCCTTGGTGCCCCTCTCTTTCTGGTTTTCTAAGGTGCTATTTGACTTGTCTAATTAGATTCGCGATCAGCGTTGGCCTGGCGAACCGCTTCTCGCCTCAAGGACTTGAGTCTGCTTCGGTCATGGTAGGTCATCCATGCTGGGCAGTCGAAGGTTCTGTAGAGTCTGAGTCATTGATCGGAAGGTCCTGTCCTGTGAGATCTTCTTGTCTCGAGGAAGTGATTTGGGGATCACTTACGGGGAGGTTGTAAAATTCTTGACACTCCTGCATCTTCTTCACAAATCTGTCAAGGAAATTTGTGCATTCTGACAAATAATGACCTCTTATCTGATGGAATGGGCACCAACGATCTTTAGTACAGGGACCCATTCCTTCTCGAAGGGATAGACCTTATTCTTATGCCTGGTGAAATAATCACTCCGATCAAAGTTGGCTGGTGAAGGTACCCGATTGTATGACTGTTGTTGCTTGCCAGCCTGGGGTGTTACCTTCACCGTGCTTACCTCTTTAGAGAGGTCCAAAGTTTGGGAGGGAGCCTTCTTCGAATCAGTGACCATAATAGCTGCACTAATTACCCCTTTCTGTTGACTGCCCCATGTGTTATTCCGAGAGCCACCATTGCCCCGATTGTTCGCTAAACTTGTAGATAGTTTTCGTGCCCCACCATGATGGCATGACACTTTCTATGCGAACTGATTTAGAGACCAACTCTTACATGGAGGTCGGATTAGAGGCCTCAACATGTAGAGCAATTTCAGGTCGCATGTTCCGCACGCAAGTTTGGACTGCTTCCTTCTCGGGCATAGGATTAGGATGGCAGGAAGTCAAGTTTCTCCATCTTGAGATGAACTGATCTACGGGCTCATCATGTTCTTGAGCCAAGGTGAGAAGCTCGATGGTTTGAACTACTCTCTCGACCTCATAGAAGCATTGATAGAATAGTTTCTCCATCTCCTCCCATGTATGTACCGAGTTTGGAGGAAGTCGGGCATACCATTGGAATGCTGGGCCATCACGGGTCTCAACAAATTGACGGAGCAGAAATCTCCCGTCAGCTGTTGTTTCCCAACATGCTGCCTAGAAGTGGGCGATATGTTGATTTGGGGAGGTGGTTCCGCTGAATAGAGGAAACTTCCCTTTCTTATAGTCTGAGGGAAACAGGACCTGATCAATATAGGAAGGATATGGTCTTTGATAAGGTGTCGCACCCTGTATGCTCGGAATTTATCTGTTCTTTAGGCTATGGGTGACCATAGCATCAATATCTAATTGAGAAACCGGATGAGGGATAGAATTGTCCTGTGAGGTAAACGGAAGAGGCTATCGTGGAAGTACACCATCATAGTGATGGGAATTGACCTCATGGTTAGCCAACTGGCGTGCCACATCAATGCGATCAATCTTCTCCATCATCGCGTGCACCATGTCCTCAAACTTGTTCATGCGATCCTCCTGCACATCATCGTACTAGCTTACAACCATTATGCTAACTGTTTCTCTAAGGAGGTCAACATTAGTGGCAGCTTAAGGCTTGCGCTTAACGGGTTGTACGTGGTAGGTCAGTCAGTAAGGGGTCAACATGCTCTGACTGAACTCAACTTTTGTACGCAGATCTCATTTGGACCGATTCTCGACAGTCTTGGGGCCTTATGGAGCTCTTCTTCAGGCTTCTATCTAAAAGGGGTAGAAGGGATTCAAGTGAAGAGGGTCATCAAAATCGGTTGTTTTGACTGCCTTGGTCACCTCCCTAATCAAAATTCATAGACCTCTATCATGTTTAGCCTTGAGGTTTTGATGGACCTCGTGTCAAAACTGCGATCTAGGTTGTGATTGGTCAACTCCTCTTGCACAGGAGAGGGTTGTCTCCATCAAGTGTGGCAATGGATGAGGGCCAAGATCTGGAGTCATCTGGGACCAGGGAGGATGAAGGACTCGATCTTCCATGAGGTCCATGCCCCGAGCTTTCTTATGAGCTCCAAAGACAGGGCTGGTTCAGGATGGTACTCTTGAGGAAAACCTTCGAGTATTAAGGCTCAAGGTGCCTGCTCAATGAAGGAGGTGCAGGCAGGAGCAAGGTCGACTATTAGGAGGCCTGAGTCGAGGACGAGGGGACGTATAAAAAGATGGTGACGCGTGTGCGCCTCTTGAAGAAGGATTACCAGAGACCTGAGGTTCAACCCGGGCTCGTGCAAGTGATCTAGCCTTAAGAGGCTGAGAACTACAAGCAGGTGTCTGTAAGAGAACAGGTGAAGGCCTGCCCCTTACAAGGTGCGCTTGCGTGTGCATAGGAGAAGGACGAGAAGGTCGTCTCCTGTGTACTTAGGTTAGCACAATAACAGCATTGCCCCGAGCAGTGAGATGCACATGAGTGGCATGCGTAGGATCTGGCTTTAGAAGGCTCGCTCTTGAACACGGTCTCGAGGCAACGGAAGGTTTGCCCTGAGGTGTGACTTGAGTGGGTGACCCACGAAGTGGTGTGTGTGAGGGATGGAGACCATAGGGTTTCCACCTCGAAGTGTTGAGCCTCTAGGGATAGAGACCAATGATGCAGAAATGTGGGGGGTAGCCTTATGGCGACCCACAGAAGCAATGGCAGCTTTCTTACCTTTTGCAAAAAGGGACTGGGCAGCCTTCCAACGTACCTCAAAAACACGACCAGTAAGGGACTTGCCAGTGGCTGAGTGCATACTGTGTGGGGCAACATAAGTGGTGCCCATGCAAGGCGCCTTGGTGGAGTTTCCACCAGAGCGAAGAGATGGGGAGTGAGGGACCTTCAAGTCCCTCCTCACGCCGGTCCAGGTTAAGACCTAGGAGCTAGAATAGGGGTCTTTGCTCAAGAGAATGGTCGGGAATGAAGTTGAAAGACCTTGTTCCCTAGGGACACTCTCAAATAAAGCGATAAGAAAATCCCCGATCTGGATAAATGGGTTATAGAACCAGCAGCCATGTGAAAAGAGAATGAAAGCAGATAAAGAAAAAACTAACCAAACAAGAACAATTCGACTAAGGGGTAGTAAGTCCCCAGTGCAGTCGCCAAGCTGGTTAGGTGCCTCGATCTCACCCTCCAAATCCCTGGAGGATCGAGCGGTATGCACCTCAAGTTTCAGGAGAGACCCGAGACGTTTGTGAGATTGCTCTCTCAGAAACCTTGATCGAAAATGGGGCAAGTGTTACCAACCGGTGAGAGAGGAATTTAAAGGTGGGTTCGGGACTTACTGGGGCTGACTCGTGTGGGCTCCCTCTTAGAACACGAAGAAAGCCCCCCAGCGATGAAACTAGTTCGGAATTGCCTCCCTTGGTTCATATTCTTCTTATTTTCTGCTTTCCTGCAATCACACACATATATAGCAAAGATAATGGGATAGGTGGGTCAGGCCTCATCCTTTTCCTCTTTGATGAACATACGCACACATACATATTCAAAAATAAGAAAAAAATATGGGGGGGGGAGAAGAATTCGACAAAGCGAGAAGATCAGAGCAGTGACTAGGTTGTAGGATGATTGGGGTAACGTGGGGGCAAAATGGGCTCGATAACTGAGACCTGCTCAAGGGATCGCTACTAGATGTTATTGCCAATATTGACTAGCTAAGCACGATGGTCGATCTGTTGTGGCAGTAAAGCGGGCCAAGCGAACCTGGCGTAACAACATTACGGCTAGACGATAGGACTGTCATAAGATGCTAACCTTAATCCCTCTTAGTCGAACAACAGGGTAACTGAGGAATGGTTAAAGAGAAGAAGGGAATAGGCCGAAGGAGAGAGAAATAAGAAGAGCGGAGGGAGAAGAAGGAAGAGGAGATGAGATCGACGCTAGACATTACCGACTATTTCAGGAGATGGGAGAGGGAGGAAGCAGCCAGCGCTAGGCTTCGCCAACTGTTTTAGATGAGAAGAGAGGAAGAGAACCAACTGGCGCTAAGTCTCGCTAACTAACAGAAGAAGAGAAGAAAAACCAGTCAGCGCTAGGTCCCACCGACTGACAGAAGAGGAGAGAGAAGACCAACCGAAGTTGAGTCTCGCCAACTGATAGCAAAAGAAAGAGAAGATCAATCAGTGCAAGGTCTCGTCAGATGGTAGAAGAAGAGAGAGAAGATCAACCGGTACAAGGTCTCACCGACTGATAGAAGAAGAGAGAGAAAATCAACAGGCGTTAGGTCTCGCTGACTGGAAGAAGAAGAGAGAGAAAACCAACTAATGCTAGGTCTCACCGACTGGTAGAAGAAAAGAGAGAAGACCAGTTGACGTTAGGTCTCACCGACTGGTAGAAGAAGAGAGAGAAAACCAACCGACGCTAGGTCTCACCGACTAGTAGAAGAAGAGAGACAAGACCAACCGTCGCTAGGTCCCATCAACTGGTAGAAGAAGAGGGAGAAAGCTAACCCGCGCTAAGCCTCACCAGTTGACAGAAGAAGATAGAAAAAACCAACTGACTCTAGATCTCGTCAGTTGACAGAGAAGACCAACTGGCACTAGGTCTCGCCAGTTGATAGAAGAAGATAGAGAAGACCAACCGGCACTAGGTCTCACTAATTGACAGAAGAGAGAGAGAAGAGAGAGAAAGATAGAAAGAGAGGAGGAGAGAGAAAGTCACATGCCCGAAGGGTACTGGCCCTTTTCTTCTCTCTCCTCTCTCTCTCTCCAGGACATACTCACAGGCTCACGTAATGAATCAAAATTTTATTGAATCCTTCAAGAAGTAACTGAAGGCCAAAGGGTCCTTTTACAATGAGGCAGTGCCCGTTTATATAGAATTGTGCCTGAACATGGGTGGATTGATCAAAATTAGACCTAATTGTTTAAAATTAAGATTTAATTGAATTAAAAGAAATTCTAAAAATTGATGCAAAAAGACTATTTTTCCCTTGCCTAACAATGTGTTGAATTCTAGAACAGTCCATGCCGCTGTCTGAGATCTTGCGTGATCTTCCATGGCTGACTCGAGGGTGTTCTGATGCCCGTTTAAACGAAAGATTATTGTTTTCTTAAGGGGCTCAGCATGGGGATCATTTTGATACCAACTTCGAGCCATGAATCATGTTTTTGAGCCATGATCACGAGGCTTGAAATTTATTTGAATCTTGGAAACTTTGGATCAATGATGCGCTCATTCCTTAATGTTTTTCTATGATTTCTTGACTGTAGTGCACTGAGCATGCTGTCACGATTTCGTGGCAACCAATGTAACATGATTTGGAGCCCAAATGAAGATTTCGCAACTGTTCAGTTTTTGGTGAAATCTGGAATCCGACAATCAGAATTTCAGTTATTTTGTCGGCTTCATGCATGAAATCAGACCGTCCATCATGTACGAGGTTTGGACTAATGATAGCCATGGATCTTACGCACACAATGGAATTGGTTTCATATCGATCTATTGCACGAGCATCGTGATTTAGTCCATCGAGCTAGACATGTTGCTACTGAATTTTCTACAAGTTCTTCATGGATCGGCAACTTCTCTCTAGCTTTTCTCCCTGCTCGAACATTGCCTCGGGGCGTGCCACATATCGAATTGTTCATCTTGATAAGATGAATACGCTCTCCAAATTTGGGAGTGATCCGACTTAAAATGAGTGAGTTACAGGCTTCGAAAGTGACTACCCGTGACTGTAACTTTTAATGGTGTTTTGGTGCAGTGATGCCACACAGGAATAGTGTGTGACCTCTCCTATTTCAATAAATTTTGCTCATATCTTTGTTTTGGAGTGTCCGATTAAGTTGAAACTTGACCCATAGAGCTTTTCGACCATACTGGACCCAATGGCAGTGGTCCCATAGTAATTTGAGATACCTAAAATGTAGTTTCAGTTGTAGGATTCGTTTCAGGGTGTTAGAGATCGATTTACTGAAATTGTTCCTTTGTGTTCACTGCCTTAGACATGTCTGATTGCGAAGAAACTTAGCAGGTGGTAGTTTTTGAAATGCTAACAAAGATCTTAAGCAATTCTGGGACCATTCTAAGACTGACGAGAATTTCCATTGTTTTGTAGGCTTTATTGACCTGCTTCCTACCAGGGACCAAGGTGCTGAAAAATATGTTCAAACAGCTATCACCCAATCTAACCCATCCACACCGGACTCGAATGCATGATCTGGCCAGTTGGCCCAAAAATCTGTGGCACAACCTTTACCTCCCCAATCCATATCGGTTGTACATGAAAGTCAACTAAAACCTCAAAACAGACCTCCACTACCTAAGCTTACCTCACAACCTACCATCTCACTAAATCCCGTGATGGATCCAGGAGTACATAGAAATGGTGATCGCAAGAACGAGAATGATGTGGTGGTTGTATCTATGATCGCTAAATCTCAGGATGCTCCCCTCACACTCTCTGAGCCCTGCTCTTCTCAGCCGACTTGGGTGCCTCAAAATTCACTCTCTGAACTATATGTACTCCCTCTCCTTGAAGTTGACCCCTCCTCAAGCAAACAAGCAGCAGAAGTAGACATCATGCTCTACACCGTCAAAGCCCAATTGAGGCAGAGATGTCAAAAGCATGGGTACCTACGAACTCGAAGGTCGGGACAATCAAGGTCAACGAAGGACCCCTTGGATCACCGACCTATGATGAGATGAAAGTTCAAGAAACCCCCGAGGAATGGGAAGAAGGTGGACAAGCTACGGCTGACGATCTTGAGGAAATAAACTTGGGCAATGAGATTGACCTGAGGCCAACTTTTGTTTCGGCTAACATGTCTCCAGACAAGAGGAAGTGATATATTGCTTCCTACGAGCAAACCGAGATGTCTTCGCCTAGCACTATCACAAGATGCCCGGTCTTGATCTCCAAGTCGTGGTACATCGGGTCAGCATTGACCCATCCTTCATACTCGTCAAGCAAAAATTGAAAAGGTTCCAGCCTAATCTTGAAATGCAGATAGATGTTGAAGCAATTAAACTCAAGGAAGCAGGTTTTATTCAGGAGGTCAAATACTGGAATGGCTCGCTAACATTGTGCTAGTTAAAAAGAAGAATAGGCAAATCAGAGTCTGCATTGATTTTCATGACTTGAATGCTGCTTGTCCAAAGGATGACTTCCCATTTTCATTCCCATAAATGCTTATCGATTCCACTGCCCATTGCCAAATCTTCTCCTTCATGGATGGATATTCAAGCTATAATCAGATAAGGATGGCGCCAGAGGATGAAAAGGCCACCGCCCCTGACTCCCAAATAGGTCTTCTGTTACACAAAGATGCTACTTGGATTGAAGAATGCAGGTGCTACATATCAGCGTGCGATGACCAACATTTTCAAAGATATGCTACACAAGTAGGTGGAGTGTTACGTTGATGATTTGGTGGTGAATTCCAAAAAGAAGGACATTCACATGCATGACCTTAAGCAAGTGTTCAAGCGGCTCCACCTTCATCAGCTCAAGATGAACCCCTTGAAATGTGCCTTTGGTGTATGTTCAGGAAAATTCTTAGGGTTCATTGTCAAGTATCAAGGACTGCAGATCGATCCTATCAAGATCAAGGCAATTCAAGGAATGCCACCGCCAACGACGCTCTGAGAACTTCGGTCTCTTCAGGGACAGGTTGCTTATATTCGAAGATTCATTTCCAATCTCTCTAATCGCCTTTTGCACATCTATTGAAGAAGGACTCTCCTTTTATATGGGATGAGGCATGTTAAGCAGCCTCGGATGTATCAAAGAGTATTTGCTAGGTCCCCCAGTACTCTCTATGTCAGTGTTAGGAAGGCCCCTCATTCTGTACATGATCACCCTCGAAGAGTCGCTCGGCGCGCTCCTAGCACAGAACAATCAGGAAGGGAAAGAAACCGCTCTGTACTACCTGAGCCGTAGGATGCAAGGAGCTGAAAAGAAGTACCCGTCAATCGAGAAGATGTGCTTGGCATTGAACTTTGCGGTCCAAAAGCTTCACCATTATCTTCTCAGTCATGAGGTGCAACTTATCTCAAGAGCTGACCTAATCAAGTTCCTTATGATGTGCCCTTGTCTGTCAAGGCACTTTGCTAAATGGTCGCTATTACTTATGGAGTTCAACATCACGTATGTGCCACTAAAAGCTGTTAAGGGCCAAGCCCTGGCTGATTTCCTAGCAGTACACCCCTTACCGACAGAATCTCCCCTGTCAAGCGACCTCCCTGACGAGGAAGTATTTTGCACTGAGCCAGCTTACGATTGGAAGATGTACTTTGACGGGGCCTTTCAGTCTAAATGTGGTGGTGTTGGAATAGTATTTTTCCTCAAGATGGTGTCATTCCCTTGTCCTTCTCCCTCGCAAAAGCCGACTCGCACAATGAGGCTGAGTATCAAGCCCTGCCTTAGACCTGGAACTGGAACGGTTAGCCATTTTCGACGATTTCGAACTGGTAATACGGTAGCTCAAAGGGATATACATTGTGAGAAAAGACAACCTCAAGCCTTATCATGACATTGATAAGACCTTGATGGCAAACCTCGGTGACTTTTCCTTAGGGCACATCCCTAGAAGGTTGAAGTCCAAAGCTTATGCCCTTGCCAAACTCGGTGCCACTATTCAAATCTCCTTGAAGGAACCCATGCCTCTATGGGTAGAGGAGTGGAGGCACATCGAGCTGGTTAAAGAGTTATATGGGGACTATGAAAGGATCTTTTCCCAGAATGCCCTCCTTACCCATTTGGGGCACTCCTTGCTGCCAAGGATGCTCTCGAAGCTGAAAGGAAGGCAAAGCAGGTCCAAGGCGATAAGTCTGAGAGACAAGAAGGGGAGATATTTGATCCAATATGCATCGAGATCGAGCAGTTTGAGGATTGGAGGGAACCCATAGTCCACTTTATTAAACATCGTCGGCTACCGGACGATCGCATTGAGTGCAACAGTATACGAAGAATGGTCACCAAATACACTTTTCTTGACAAAGATGCCCTCTTACGAGATCCTTCGATGACATCCTCCTCTGATGCGTCGACACAAAATGGGCGAAGAAAGTACTGGAAGAAGTGCATGCCCCGTGGCCTTCATAAGTTTGGTCCTTAGCTCTACGAACGGATACGCAGGTTGTGGTATTACTGGCCATCGATGGTTGCAGATTCATTGACCTATGGCAAGAGGTGCATAGTGTGTCAGATACATTCAAACCTCATTCACTAGCCACCAGAGCCTTTGCATCCTACAGTGATGTCATGGCCCTTCTCACAATGGGTTATGGATATTGTCCGACCCATCGACCCTCCCTCAGCAATGGGCCATACCTTTATCTTAGCTACTACAGATTACTTCTCTAAATGGGCTGAAGTACTCCCTCTCAGACATGTCCCTGGGGAGTCAATGGCCAACTTTGTGCAACATCACATCATTTACCTATTCGGTGTGCCTGACCGGATCATATCAGATAATGGTCCCTAGTTCAGAAGCCAGCACATCGACCTCTTGGTTAACCACTTTGGCTTCGAGTGGAAGTACTCTACTATGTACCATCCTCAGGCAAATGATTTAGCCGAAGCCTTCAACAAGACCCCTTTGTAGTTTTCTGAGGAAATCGGTGTGGAAGACGAGGAAAAATTGGCATGAGAAGCTTCCCAATGCTTTATGGGCTTATCGCACTACCACCCGGAGTGCCACCAACTCTACTCCCTATTCTTTAGTCTATGGGGGTGAAGCTGTACTACCCCTCGAGATCCAACTTCCCTCGCTTCGCATCACTATACATCATGATATGACAGAAGATGACCAGATTAAGTTGTGCTACCAAGAATTAGATGCACTTGACGAGAAGCGATTTGAAAACCAGCAGAACAGAGAAGAAAGTCGAAAGAGGCAAAAGTGCACACCCTGCGCTAAGGGAAATGGATAGCGTCGTCCATGTGATTTGGCCTAGTGTAACATGGAGGCAATGTCATGTACAAATGAGGGAATTGCCGGGGGTACAAGGGTTGACGTCATGTGCGTGAGGAGGCACCTCTGCAAGCGAGCTTGAGCAGCGCCGGCTATGCGATTGAACTTATTGTCGTCCGAGGTAAAGAGGCGACAGAAGAGGGCGGGTTAACATTGTGGGCAGGCCAAACTAACACCGCACGCGAATGGAAGCATCGTCGCGAGCGTAAGGAGTAACGCCATGCACAGCGTGAGGTAGCGTTGTTTGAGAATTTGAGAGAGAGCGGAGAAGCCTTAGCATCGTCATTTGGAGTAATGCCGCGCATGAAAGGCGGGAGATGTAACGCTGAGCGTGAAGACGAAGGAGCACCACGTGAATGAGTGACCAACGTCGTGTGGAAAAGATTGAGATAAGCATCACTGCATGTGACTAGAGGGTAACACCGAGTGCGTTGGACCAACCTGGTATGACCCCGACAGGGTCAGCGCTGTGCCAAATTCGTCAACGCCGTGATACGCGAGTGATGCAGCCACTGCCCTTTTTCCCACCTACCGTGGTCAGCCACAGTGAATCTTACCTACCCACGTGCCTATAAATCACGCCCTTCAACACCACCATGTGCCTTCCCTTTCTTTCCCCTCAAATTTTTTCTCTCTAACGTCTAATGCGAGCTTTGTGCTGCCGCCATTGAGAAGCTATTTACATGGGAAAGGGTGACCTACGTAAGGAAGTTTAGGGGAGCCGCGACCTTTAGGTAAGTGGATTTTAGTTCTATGCATCCCTTAGATTCATTTGAATGGGATAAGATCGATAGAATGAATGAATGTAGAGTGGACAAAAATGAAGTGGAATAAATGCTTGAACATGGCCAATGAATTTTGGAAAAATTATAGAGTTATTTCCTTGCCAAACTTACAAGTTTGCTTGATATGATTAAGACTCAAATTATGATTTAAGTCGATCTATAAGATGGTGTATAATTTCGTGATGGCATGTTAATTCTTGTGGGAAGGAGATTTTCCAGCAACTATACAGGCTTTTGCCCTGTGCTTTTTGCTGACCAAACGGCGCCCGAATGAGCCCAAATTGGTTTTAAATGAAAGATATACATGTCCAGTTAAAGTTTTATTTTTGTATCATGATAAAATGCCACATGGATCAAACGATATGGCCTAAAATGTGAGACATGTCACTGCTCACAGTTGCTGTAAATTCCAGCAACTATGACTCTTTTTGGGCCGCACTTTTGGCCAAGCAAAAGGCATCCAAACATCCTCAAATTTCCACCGTTGGAAAGCCCTGTGAATAAACTTAAAGTTACATGTTCTGAGATTTTTTAAATTTCTCATAAATTTTGAATTACACCCCAAAATGCGTGAGTATATCACTGCCCACTGTTTTCAGCAACTATTATTTGATTAGAACTGAATTTTCGACCAAACTAATGAGGTCCAATTTCCGTGATAAGTGAAATATTGAAATTTTCTCATTTAGCTAATAATTGAAGCATTAAAATTTCCTTGATAAGTAACAAGGATGAATGCTATATGATAATTGTCATGCATGTGCCACAAGGTTATGTGAATGATGCTCCACAACAATGTGCTATGTGAAAAGTGATAAGCGCCATATTGATGTGATTATTTCATGATGAAAGTTTCATGATAAGTGCCAAAATTCCGTTGATGATATCCATGTGTAAATGTTATGCTACGATTCATATAATGAATGTTTCGTGTTAATTGCCATACTAATATGATGAGAATGTGGTTTATATGTTATGAGGCACTGAATTGGCATGAATGAATTAAATGCTCGAGCATGAAAAGTGGCCTTAATGATGACCATTACGCAATGGGACACCCATTAGTAGTGGGTATTGTACTGTTATATTGATAAGAATACTGGCCACCGTTGTACTGATACTGGCCACTACGCGATGGAACACCCATCGATAGTAGAGATTGATACACCAAGGAGGTGATGTCAGCATATTCCTTAACCTGTACAATGACAAAAACTAGTTAAGGGAGAAAGGATGGTCGCTCCCTGTGATCCATGAGATGAGATACGTGATTGATGGATGCCTTGCAAGGTAAAGGCCTGTCGAACCCCTAATGCGTGTTGAGGACCGTGTATGTGAGTTGAGGGTATTACAAAGAGAATTACCCCACTTGCCATTATCCTCCCTCCTGTGGGATGGTAGAAGTCCTAAGCAATGGAATTAGCTTGGCCTGATGGATAGGGCTTCTACTAGCAAGAGAAGGTGAACTAGGGAGTGAGTGTGTAATGAATGAATTATGATTGTGATGTCCTGTAGTTGTAATAACTGCATGATATTGTCTATAATTGATACACGATATTGTCTCTAATTGATGCACAATATTGTCTATAATTGATGCACTGTTACTTGGATATTATGTTTATAATTGATGTACTGATCTGATGACCAATATACGTGACTACTACACTGCCACTGGTTATGATTTAGTAAATTGTTTATTGCACATGGGTAGACTTGTTACCAAAGCATAACACTAGATCTGCTTACTGAGCCTCAAAGCTCATTCCATTCTTTTCCCTCCTTGTAGACTAAAAGTGACAGGTTCAAAGTTGGGAGTGCAGGTTGCAGCTAAAGATCAAAGCGACCACTCTGAGAAGGATTTTTAGATCTTGTAGGAAGCTGGGCTCTAAGCCCGATTTGTACCATTTTCTTGGAACTATGTAACTATGGGCCCTAGAGCCCTGAATTCTATTATACTAATTTTGGGTTGTAATATAATGTAACGTCTTTTCTTATGAATGGAATTTCTAAGTTTTAAATTTTTAGGCTCACGTAAGTGTTTACTTTCCTTAGTTTGCTTGATTATTGAGAACAAGGTGTTGAGTCTACTCCTACTTGAGTGACAAACACTACATTAGGATGACGAAATCATGCTCGGTCGCCCTCCATCAATAAAGGCTAGGCGGTCGGGGGCGGGGTCATGACAGTTATTAAATCAGAGTAGCCAAGATAGGATCCTTGGCTTAGGGAGGTTAACATAGTCTTTAGAATAGCCTTGAGGTAGACAAGTGACTGGGTGCTCCTGTTGTCAGGTTGAAGATGTCGAGAGCTCGTACCCACAACTTGAGTTCCAACAATGAGAACACCGAGACACTCGGTGAATTCTATAGGACTCTGGGGGCCATGACCCAGATGATGAAAGAGTCAATGCCAGCTTAGTCCACCCTTACTCCGGAGCAGAATGATAGTAACCTGATAAAGAGGTTTAGAAGGCTGGCACCCCCAACCTTTTTTGGGCAAGGAAGGATAGAGAAGGCCGAAAGATGGAAGAGACAAATAGAGAAGATTCTAGATGTATTGCACTGCTCGGATGAGCAGAAAGTTAAAATTGGGACCTTCATGCTAGAAGGAGAAGCCGAGCACTGGTGGGAATCAGTGAAGCAAACTTGAAGGGAGTTAGGAACCGAAACCACCTGGGTAAACTTTTTGGCATCCTTTGATGAGAAATACTTTGCAGACTCAGTTAGGGAAAAGAAAGAAGTAGAGTTCATTGAACTCCAACAAGGAAATGTGACTGTGGAACAATATGTCGCTTGGTTCGTAGAGCTCTCTAGATACGTGCCCCATATTATAAACACCGAGGCATGGAAGGTGGCCAAATTTGAAAGGGGTCTACAGTCAGATATAAAGGGTAGAATAATGTCGGCCAACCTAAGTCATACGCCCCATTGGTAGACCTCGCCCTGAAGATAGAGAGAGATTGCAAGGACCACCAATCGAGGAAGGAAGGAAGGGTGAAGGTTGTGCTGTCGGGAGGTTCGAAAATAAAGCCCGACAAATTCCAAGAAGATATGTGAGGGAGAGAGGGGCCATACCAGCTGAATCCAAGGATCCAAAGGAATGTTTCGGGCCGTGTGGATGCTGATCGACGCCCGGCTTGTACTCATTGTGGGAAAGATAACCACACTGCTGAAGAATGTTATAGGAGGAGGAACGTGTGCTTAAAATACCGTAAGCTCGGTCATTAGGCTAGAGACTGCCCTATGATGATGACCGAGGATTGCCCGAAAACCCAAGGATGAGTGTTCGCCCTCACGAAACAAGAGGCCAAGGTGTCAACCTCAATGATCCAAGGTACACTCCCAATCTGTGTTATTAAAGCTAGAACCTTAATTGACCCTAAATCTTCTCACTCATTTTTTGCACCCCATTTTGCTTGCCATTTGAATGTTGCACCTACACACCTTAACTATACCCTAGTAATATACACACCAATGGGAGGCTCTATGGAAACCGATAGAGTGTATAGGCAATGTAAGGTTTCAATTGGTAAGTATGACCTACGAGTGGACCTGATTCACCTAGACATTCAAGACTTTGATGTCATTCTGGGCATGGACTGGTTGTATACCCACCATGCTACCGTCAACTGCCATAAAAAGACGGTAACTTTTAGGCGTCCTAACCAAGCAGAGTTGCACTTCGAGGCCATTAGAGATACGTCCCCTCTACACCTCATCGCTGCTCTCCAGGCTTCCCATCTTTTGACTAAGAAATGTGAATGGTATCTGGCTTATGTAGTGGAAAATCAGGGTTTTCAGTCCCAATTAGAAGGGATACCAGTGGTGAAGGAGTACCCTGAGGTATTCCCTGAAGAGTTGTCGTACCTACCCCCGGGAAATTGAATTTGAGATATATGTAGTCCTAAGCGCCGTGCCCATCTCTAAAGCCCCGTATAGGATGGCCGCAGTTGCAAGAATTGTTAGATAAGGAGTTCATTCGACCCAGCATGTCACCTAGGGTGCGCCAGTCCTATTTGTGAAGAAGAAAGATGGGTCCTTGAGGTACTATAAGTAGCTGAACCAAGTAACAGTGAAGAATAAGTATCCACTGCCTAGAATTGATGACCTCTTTGATCAGCTCCAAGAAGCCTAGGTGTTCTCTAAGATCGATCTCCAATCAGGGTATCACTAACTAAGGGTGAAGGAAGGAGACATCCCGAAGACGGCCTTTAGAACTTGGTACGGTCATTACGAGTTCCTTGTGATGCCATTTGGATTAACCAATGCCCCTGTCGCATTCATGGATCTGATAAATAAAGTGTTCCAACCTTTTATGGATAACTTTGTGGTGGTCTTCATCGATGATATTCTAGTGTATTCGAAAAGCTGGGAGTTACATGCACAGCATCTAAGATCCGTTTGCAAACTTTAAAGTCAAAAAGGTTGTATGCCGAATTAAGTAAGAGTGAGTTTTGGCTCCCCAGCGTAATGTTCCTGGGTCACATTATTTCTAAGGATGGGATTGCGATCGACCCCTCCAAGGTTGAAGCTGCAGGCGCTTTGTAGAGGGAGTCTCGAAGATAGCGCTTCCCCTCACTTGACTGACCCATAAGAGCGTAAAATTTATGTGGTCAGAAGATTGTGAGAGAAGTTTCCAAGAACTTAAGAAGAGACTGACTACCACCCGAATCCTGGCATTGCCCGAGGGAAATGAAGATTTCGCGATTTATACTAATGCATCCCAAAAAGGGCTCGGGGGTGTGCTAATGCAAAGAAGTAAGGTTATTTTTTATGCCTCTAGGTAATTAAAGTCATATAAACAAAACTACCCCACTCACGATTTAGAACTCGCGACGGTAGTATTTGCGCTAAAAATCTGGAGGCACTATCTCTATGGGGCCCAGTTTAAGGTGTTCACAGACCACAAGAGCCTCAAGTTTTTGTTTTCCCAAAAAGAGTTAAATATGAGGCAAAGGAGATGGATAGACCTACTGAGCAACTATGACTATGCAATCAAATACCATCCAGACAAGACTGATATGATATCCAACGCCTTAAGTCAGAAAACCGTGGTCTCTGTGTCACAATGATGGTGCGAGAAATGAAGTTATTGGAAGATTTAGTGGAGTGGCACCCATCTCAACCTCTTGGCGAAGAGAGTGAAGTATTGTCATGTCTAAGGGTGGAGCCTCAAGTCTTCCAACAAGTCCGAGAGGCTCAAAAAGACGATTCCCAACTGATGAAAATCCTTGAAGAATTGAAGATGGAGGGAAAATAGGATGTCTCCGTATGTAGTGATAGACTGTTAAGGTTTAAGAGCCTAATATGTGTTCCCAATGACGAAAGTGCAAAAAGGGCCATTCTGAAAGAAGCATACCACTCTCGCTACGCGATACACCTAGGGGGTACAAAGATGTATCATGATCGGAAAAGAGCCTTCTGGTGGAACGACATGAAGCGAGACATGGCGCAATTTGTGGATAAATGTCTAACGTGCCAACAAGTGAAGGCAGAACATTAGAAACCTGTTGGACTATTACAACCCCTGCCCATACCAGAGTGAAAATGGGAACACATCACAACGGACTTTGTCTCTGGGTTACAAAGGTCAAGTGCAGGGCATGATGGCATCTGGGTCATAGTGGACCGACTAACTAAGGATGCTCACTTCTTATAGATTCGCACGACCTATACGTTGGACAAGTTGATCCAGTTGTACATCAGAGAATTTGTGAAACTTCATGGGATTCCTATTAGCATTGTGTCAGACAGGATCCCCAGGTTCACTTCTAGATTTTGGGTAAGTCTACAATTAGCTTTATGAACTGAGCTTGCTTTTATCATGTCCTTCCACACCCAAACTAACGGGCAGTCAGAAAGGACCATCCAAACTCTGGAAGGCATGTTAAGAGCATGCATTACTGATTTTAAAGGAAGCGGGGAGCACCACCTACCTCTGGTGGAATTTTCTTACAACAATAAATTTCAAGCCAGCATCCAGATGGCACCTTACGAGGCCTTATATGGAAGGAAGTGCAGATCGCCCATCTGTTGGGAAGAAGAAGGCGAAAGAAAATTACTGGGGCCCGAAATAATTCATCCAACTTCTGAAAAGATTTTCTTAATTAGAGAGCGGCTTAGGACAGCCCAATGTCAGAAAAAGAGTTACACCGATAATCGCAGGAGAAACCTCGAGTTTGCGGTGGGAGACTGGGTCTTCTTGAAGGTATCACCAACAAAGGGAATTATGAGATTTGGTAAGAAAGGGAAACTAAGCCCACGGTTCATTGGGCCTTTTGAAATCCTGGAAAGAATTGGGAGTGTGGTGTATGGCCTTGCCTTGCCACCTGGTTTGGTCAATATCCATAATGTCTTCCATGTATCCCTGCTAAGGAAGTATCCACCTGATCTGTCCCATATTCTAGAGTACGAGCCAATCCCACTCAGGGAAGACCTAACCTATGTCAAGCGACCAATTAGGATATTGGATCGAAGAGTGCAGGTGTTGCACAATAAATAAATTCCCCTGGTTCGGGTGCAATGGCAATATCACACATGGGAAGAATCAATGTAGGAAGAGAATGAAATTAGGGAGAAATACCCCCACCTCTTTGATTAATGATTTTGGGGACAAAATCCTTTTTAACGGGGGGATGATGTAAGGGCCACAATTTAATTGAGCCTGATTACTCGCTACAGTAGAGAGAAGAAAGTCAAAAGAGACATAAGCGCACGCCCGGTGCTAAGGGCGAAGGATAGCGTCGTCCGTGTAATTTGGCCTAGTGCCATCCATGTAACATGGAGGCAACACCGCGTGAAAATGAAGGCATTGTCGCGGGTATAAGGGTTGACGCCGTGTGCGTGAGGAGGCACCATAGCACGTGAGCTTGGGCAGCACCATCTGTGCGATTGAACTTATCATTGTCCGAGGTAAAGAGGCGGCAGAAAGAGGGCGGGTTAATGTCGTACGCAGGCCACTAACACCGCACGCGAATGGAGGCATCACCGCGAGCGTAAGGAGTAACGTCGTGCACAGCATGAGGTAGCGTTGTCTGAGAATTGGAGAGAGAGCGGAGAAGTATTAGCATCTCCATTTGGAGTAATGCCACCTAGGCTAACGCCGCGCATGAAAGGTGGGAGATATAACGCTGAGCATGAAGACGAAGGAGCACCGTGTGAATGAGCGACCAACGTTATGTGGAAAAGATATAGATGACCATAGCCGCAGACCAACCTGGTACGACCGTTGACAACATCAGCACCATGCTAAATTCGTCAACTCCGTGCCGCACGAGTGACTCCAGCCACAGCCCTTTTCCCCACCTACCGCAGTGTCAGCCACAGGGAATCTTACCTACCCATGCGCCTATAATCACGCCCTTCCCCACCGTCGTGTGCCTTCCCTTTCTTTCCCTTCAAACGTTTTCTCTCCAACGCCTAGCACGAGCTTTGTGTTGCCGCCATTGGGAAGCTGCCGTCTTGGGCAGGGGCGACCTGCGCAAGGAAGTTTAGGGGCACTGCAACCTTTAGGTAAGTGTATTTTAGTGTTATTCCTCCCTTATATTCATTTCAATAGGTTAAGATCGATATAATGAATGAATGTAGAGTGGACGAAAAATGAAGTGGAATAAATGCTTGAACATGGCCAACGAATTTTGGAAAAATTGAGTTATTTCCTTTCCAAACTTACAAGTTGGCTTGATATGATTAAGACTAAATTTACGATTTAATTCGATCTATAAATGGTATATAATATGGTGATAGCATGTTAATGCTTGAGGGAAGGAGATTTTCCAGCATTTGTGAGGACTTTTGCCCTGTGCTTTTCAATGATTCAACGACGCCCGAATGGACCCAAATCGGTTTTAAATGAAAGATATATATGTTTAGTTAAAGTTCCCTTTTTGTATCATGAGAAAATGTCATATGGATCAAAATAAATAAAACGTGAGACATGTCACTACTCACAGTCGCTGCAAATTCCAGCAACTGTGACTCTTTTTGGGCTGCACTTTTGTCTTGGCAAAAGGCTTCCAAACATCCTCAAATTTCCACCGTTAGAAAGCCCTGTGAATAGACTTAAAGTTACATGTTTTGAGATTTTCGAAATTTCCCATAAATTTTGAGTTATACCATAAAATACGTGAGTGTGTCACTGCCCACAGTTTTCAGCAACTAGTATTTGATTAGAACTGAATTTTCGACCAAACTACTGAGGTCTGATTTTCGTGATAAGTGAAACATTGAAATTTTCTCATCTAGCTAGTAATTGAAGCATTAAAATTTCCTTGATAAGAGACAAGTATGAATGCTATATGATAATTGCCATGCCTATGCCACAAGGTTATGTGAATGATGCTCCACAACAATATGCTATGTGAAAAGTGATAAGCGCCATATTGATGTGATTATTTCATGATGAAAGTTTCATGATAAGTGTCAAAATATCGTTGATGATATCCATGTGTAAATATCATGCTACAATTCATGTAAGGAATGTTACGTGTTAATTGCCATACTGATATGATGAGAATGTGATTTATCTATTATGAGGCTCTGAATTGGCATGAATGAATTAAATGTTCGAGCATGGAAAGAGGCCTTAATGATGACCACTACACAATGGGACACCCATTGATAGTGGGTATTGTGTTATTACATTGATGAGAATACTAGCCACTGCTTTATGGATACTGGCCACTACGCGATGGGACACCATCGGTAGTGGAGATTGATACACCAAGGAGGTGATGCCGACATATTCCCTAACATGCACAATGACAAGAACTGGTTAGGGGAGAAAGGAGGGTCGCTCCTTGTGATTCATGATATGAGATATGTGATTGATGGATGCCTTGCAAAGCAAAGGCCTGTCGAACCCCCAATGCACGTTGGGGACTGTGTGTGTGAGTTGAGGGTATTACAAAGTGGATTACCCCACTTGTCATTATTCGCCCTCCTAAGGGATGGTAGAAGTCCTAAACAATGGGATTGGCTTGGCCTGATGGAGATGGCGTCTACTAACCGAAGAAGGTGAACTAGGGAGTGAGTGTGTAATGAATGAATTATGATTGTGATGTCCTATAGTTGTAATGACTGCATGATATTGTCTATAATTGATACACGATATTGTCTCTAATTGATGCATAATATTGTCTAGAATTGATGCACTGCTACTTGGATATTTTGCTTATAATTGATCTACTGATCTAATGACCAATATACGTGACTATTGCACTTCCACTTATTATGATCTAGTAAATTGTTTATTGCACATGGGTAGACTTGTTACCAAAGCATAACACTAGACATGCTTACTGAGCCTCAAAGATCATTCCATTCTTTTCCCTCCTTGTAGACTAAAAGTGACAGGTTCAAAGTTGGGAGTGCGGGTTGTAGCTAGAGATTAAAGCGGCCACTTTGAGAAGGATTTTTAGATCTTGTAGGTAGCTGGGCTCTCAGCCCTATTTGCACTATTTTCTTGAAACTATGTAACTCTGGACCCTGGAGCCCTGAATTCTATTGTACTACTTTTGGGTTGCAATACAATGTAACGTCTCTTCTTATGAATGGAATTGCTAAGTTTTAAATTTTTAGGCTCACGTAAGTGTTTACTTTCCTTGGTTTGCTTGATTACCGAGAATAAGGTGTTGTGTCCACTCCTACCTGAGTGAAAAATGCTACATTGGGATCACGAAACCGCACTCAGTTGCCCTCAGTCACTAAAGGCTAGGCGGTCAAGGGCGAGTCGTGCAACCTTGAACTCCTTCGAGGGAGGATGAAAAGGGCTTTTGACAAGTCAGTCAAAGTTCACTCATTCACTCATGGTGACTTAGTCCTAGCAGTAAAGCGGTCGATCGTTATGCATGGGCGATGCAAGGGGAAGTTTGAGCCAAAGTGGAACACCCTTTCATAATCAAGATGGCTTCCCCAAATGGTGGTTACATATTGACCCATCCTCATGGTGAGGAGGCAATGCCTCCAATCAACGGACGTTACCTGAAAAGATACTACCCATGACTTACAGTCTTTGAGGTATGTCCTTCATTACATGCCCGCGAGCTCGTATGCACCGTCGAGTGCGTCTGCACTACCAAACACGCTTTTTCCGTCCAGCGCAACCCTTTTGCCTCTGCTCCCACACCTTTTGCATGCACCTCCACGCATGCCTTCCCTAGTCGGCCTGTTCGTGTGCGCATCAGCAAGGTTCGACCTTCATTACCTTTCCATCCCCAATGGAGTCATACTCTCACCCCTGATCACGTGACTTGACCCATTTTAATCACCAGGGAGTCACATCCACTTCCTAATCCCCAGTAAGTTCACTTCCGCCTACCATCCCTCACTGGGCCACCTTCTTCATCTGAACCCACTGCCATAAATGGTCTTGGCCATTACATCCCCCATGAGTCAGACCACCATCTACATAATCATTCCCCCTAGATCTACTTCACATCCCCAGTGGGTCCACCCCTCACTAAACCATCCACATATATGGCGACTCTCACCATTGTCCAGTTGCATGACCTTAAACTGTAGCACTCGTCCTGACCACATGATGTTAAACTGCTTCGCACCATAGTCCAGTTGCATGACCTTAAATTGTAGCCCACGTCCTGGCTGCATGACGTTAAACTTCTTTGCACAACAGTCTAGTTATATGACCCTAAACTATAGCACATGTCCTGGCCGCATGACGTTAAACTACTCTGCACAATGGTCAGGGCTATATGCCCTAAACCGTAGCTAAGGTCCGAGTGGCATGACCTTAAATACGCCTCCACATACGTCTACCCCCTCCATTGTGCGCATGCCTTTTGCATTCCCTTCCACGCATGCCCATACGCATGCGCATACCACCTTCACTTCCTCCCCAGTGAGTCCATCTCCGTTGCTCTTCATAAACTCACAACATTCCCCAGTGACTTAGGCCCATGCTCATGAATCCACGGTGAGTCATTTCATCATCCATACTCACCGTTAGCTAGTGGGTCACCCATTATCCATCTTCCACACACACACCACCCATCATACATAGACGGTCTCGTGCCATTTCTCCCAAGTGAGTCAAGCCACCACCATACTCACCCTATGGCCTCCACAGACCATCATCCATCACCATCACGATCACGGTCCAAGTTATATGACCCTAAAATATAGCCCACATCCTGGTCGCATGACTTTAAACTGCTTTGCACAATGGTCAAGGCTATATAACGTTAAATCATATACCAGGCCCTAGAGGCATGACCTTAAACACGTCCCCACAAAAAAATGGGCATGCTGTAAACCGGAAAGGGGAACGCCATGAGTAAGAATGATGGACGAGGATGGTCACAAAACCATAAGTAAGTGTGTTCCGTAATTAAAAATCGGGAACGATGAAAACCCGCAAAGGGCATCATTAGCAAAACTTGAAAAAAAGGAAGACATGGTCATCTGGTCATGGAAAAAGAGCCTAATAAAAAGAAGGTTGGTGAAAACTGTCTCTACGGCACCACCTCCCCTATCCCAGTCAAAACCTGAAAGGGCGCTCGGACCAATAAGCAGGCTGATGTTGTGCTCGCCTCCATAGGTGGCTTCAGCCGAAATTTCAAGAAAATTCCTTGGTAGCAGAAACTCTGTTATCATGACCCAAAAACAAGATCGTTCACAGGCAAGAAACTGTCAAACCAGGTCAGGCAAACCTGGTGTAGCAGCAAACAACGCCGCTCATACATCCAATAGGGAGTAGACTTTAAAATCATCCCGCCATACGTCCAACAAGGTGTAGACATTAAAATCAACCCTCAAGATCCCTCACAGGCAAGAAACTATAAAATCAGGTCAATACCTTCCCACAGCAACCAAGGTAGAGCCCTTTGAAGACTGCCTCGCCAAAATCCCTCCCTAACCGGACCAGACATTTGGGGGCCAACAAAAAGTCCTCGACTGAACTCAGCAGGATGGGGCCCACAGAGGTACCCTGCTTGTCAAAGCAAACGTGGTGTAGCAGCAAACAATGCCGCAAATAGGTCCGACAATGGTGAGGACTTTAAAAGCATCATGCATGTCCAGCAAGGGTGACGACTTTAAACTTCTCCCCTTAAAAGTCTCCACGTCTGGGTCTACATGCCCTTAAACAAGGCCCCCTGCCGCCAGAGCACCTTGGTCACCCCTCAAAAAAGAAGCTTCACACGAGTATCCCTTTAGCGTTTGTGTGATCCGGTGGCCAGGACGAAAACTAAAGTCAAAGGAAAAATTTTGATTCGGATGTTGTCCTTCTCACTTCCCTTGAAGCACAACATTCGGCAGGGCAAGTTGTTTGAAGTTATTTTTCAATATTTGTATCCCTAATGCAAATAAGGAGAGAGCAATTCGCTTACCGAAATGCATGTGTACTACGGAAGTCGTAGGTCAATAACCCCTGATCCAGAAGTGGAATTTCAAAAAGTCTTTGAATGTACCAAGAAGGTTCAAGATCGTGCCTAAAGGTCTCCTAAGAACACCTACCAAGTTTCATCGGAATCCGATGGGTTTAAGGAAGTACAGACGACAAAACAGTTTTGGGAAATTCCACCTCTATCATGCTGAAAATGGACCCAGAACTACAGCACCATAATCGGAGCATGAAATGATCTCCATACCATCTCCATTGAATCCAAAACATTCGAAAACCCCCAATACCATTTTTTCGGGTATTCAGACGCTTCTAGAGCAAGTTAAGACCAAATTACCTAAAAAGGGTAGGTCGTACACTATTACGGTGTACCCTCAGTGAACCAGTTTCCATTAATGGAAACGGTGCTTCACCATTTCGGGGGTAAACTGTCCATGGTTGTATCTCCCTTATCTCGAGTCAGATCGAGCCCAAATTTTGTCAACATGTTCGTCTTGTTGACCCGGTCGATTTGATATGTGGTATGCACAATGACACTGCCTGAATTGAGAGAAATCAAAGAGAGAAGATCGTCGGAAAATTCTAAAAGTAGCAGGGAATTTCCAGCAACACGTCCCCTCGATTGAACACCTGCATCACGGCACTCGCACGTCGAATCGGCCTGAAACTATACCCATTACGAGCACAAGGTCAGAGGCCTCATCTGAGCCGAACCTTGCACGTGGTGGACGGTTAGATTCGCTGCATGATGGATTCGAATTTGCTGCAATTTTCGGCTATCGGAAACAAATTTCGACCAAACTACCAAATTTAGAAAACGATCGTTCGGACACCAAATCGAGTCACGTTCGTCACCAGACGTTCATGATGACATGCTCCTCAAAATACAATGAAGAAATCATGGATAAACACTAAGAAACGAGTGTAATCTTGAATCAAAGATCGCATGTTTCGCATGATTTTTACATCTCGTGATCGTGGCCCAAAAGTCCGATCCATGGCTCGAAATGGATATCAAAACGACCTCCTTCCCAAGCTAATCAAGAAAAGAATAATCTTTTGGCTGAATGAAGACTGGAAGGACCCTGAACGGACCCCGAAAGATCGCAAAGGTTGCATGGCCATGACAAAGACTTAATTAGAATTTCAGGTTTGTGGATGAGGGGCAAAATCATCATTTTGACCCTAATTTCTTAAATTTCTTTAAATCATTTAATTCCTACTTTTCCACAATTAGGTTAAGATTTGGGCATCCACCCATGTTTGGACTTAAACTATATATAAGCACGTGATGTGCTCTTGCAAAGGATCCCCTCTTGATCAATTGAAAATAGGCTTTTACTTGAGTTTTTGGGTCACGATTTAGAGTGAGAGAGAGAGGAGAGAGAAGATCTAGGCGGGTATCCTCAAGCATTAAAGTTAATTTTCTCTCTTCTTTCTCTCTCTTTTTTCACTTTCCTCTTTCTCTTTCCTCTTTCTCTCTTCTTTCTCTTTCCTATTTCTCTCTTTTCTTTCTCTCTTATTTCTCTCTTCTTCTTCTTTTCTCTCTCTTCTTCTTTCTTTTCTCTCTCTTCTTCTTTCTTATCTCTCTGCTTCTTTCCTTTTTCTCTCTTCTTTCCTTTATCTCTCTTCTTCTTTTCTCTCCTCTTTCTATCTCTTCTTTCTCTCTCTTCCTCTGTTTGGCATGGTGGAGTACACTATCGTGAACGTGATTTCTCTCTCTTCTCTCTCTCTGTCTGGCACAACGGGGTATACCATCGTGCGCATTATTTCTCTCTTCCTTCTATCTGTTTGGCACGGTGGAGTACACCACCGTCACTCTCTATCTTCTCTCTCTCTATCTGGCACAGCGGAGGACGTCGTTGTGCGCAACATCTCTCTCTTCCTTCTCTCTGTCTGGCACGACAGAGTACACTGTTGTGCACATGATTTCTCTCTCTTCTCTCTATCTGGCACAGCAGAGTACACCGCTATGTGCAACATCTCTCTTCCTTCTCTCTACTTGATATGATGGAGTACACCATCATGCGTGTGATTTTTCTCTCTTCTCTCTCTGTCTGGCACGACAGAGTATGCCACCGTGCACTACATCTTTCTCTCTTTTCTCTCTCTGTCTGGCACGATGGAGTACACCACTGTGCGTGTTATTTCTCTCTTCTCTCTCTGTCTGGCATGGTAGAGTACACCGTCGTACGAGACATCTCTCTCTGTCTGGCACGGCAAAGTACACCACCGTGCGCGACATCTTTCTCTCTCCTCTCCTCTTTCTCTCTTTTGCTTGCTTGACTGGAGGGCAGGCTGAGCCTTGTGCCATCGTGCCAGTCTTGCCACTGAGCAGTCTAGCCGCCATGCCGGTCTAGTTACCGTGCCCGTCTAGCTGTCGTGCCAAACTAAACCACCGTGCAAGTCTCTCTGCCATGCCAGTCTTGCTGCCGTGCCAGTCTTGCCACTATGTCAGTCTTACCGTCGTGCCAGTGTTGTCACCGAGTTGTCTAGCCACCGTGCCGTTCTAGTCACCATGCTCGTCTAGCTGTCGTGCCAGTCTTGTGGTCGTGTCAATCTAGCCTCCATGCCAAACTTCTTCTCTCTCTTTTCTCTTCTCTTCTCTCTCTCTCTTCTCTCTTCTCTCTTCTCTTCTCTTTTTTTCTCTTCTTCTCTCATTCTTTTCATCTCTTCTCCCTTTTGGAAGGTTTAGCGAGAGCCACGCTAACCTTCACCCTCTCTCATCCCTTTTTTTCTTCCTATCTCTAAACAAATACTTTTCTTTCTTTTTCTTTGAAGAGTTGGGTGAAAAACAAACCAGCCTTCGTTTCTCCTTTCTCGTTCCTCTAAAATACTTTTCTCTAAAGGATTTGGGTAAAAAACAAATCAGCCTTCATCTCTCCTTTCTCTTTCTTCAAAAATACTTTTCTCTGAAGGATCTAGGTGAAAAACAAACCCGCCTTCATTTCTCTTTTCTCTTTCGCTGAAGTGTTGGGTGAAAGCCACACCAGCCTTCATCTCTCTTTTCTTTCTCTACTTCTTCTTCTTTCTCTGAAGGATCTGGGTGAAAGTCAAACCAGCCTTTGTTTTTCTTTATTTGTTCTCTCTCTTTCCCCTTATCTTTCTTTTTTTCTTCTCTCTAAAATTCTGTTCCTCTAATGTCTTTTCTCCTTCTAACCCTTTTTCCCTTTCTCTTTACTGTAAAATATATACTAAGAGTTCCTTGTCAAAGAGACATTGTAAGGCTGTCGAATTGATATGGACACTATTATGTTATTTCTTCCATTTTCCTTTGAGTACACACACACATGTGCACTCACCCTATGACAAGGTGGGGTCTTCTAACCCACTTGCATGTATTCTAATGTGTGTGCGTGGTTGCAGGAAATAAGAAACAGGTCGAGGGAGGTGATTCCGAACTAGATTTCACGTGATCTAAGAGGGTACCCACGCAAGTAGCTCGAGTGTGTCATCGACCCACATGAGGTGAGTCTCGCCTCATGACCCAAATTCCTCTCTCACCGGTTGGTATTCCTACCCGCGTCTCCTTTTACGCAGTTTCTGAGAGAGCGGTCTCAAGTCCCAGGTCCATCTCGAACCCATAGCCATGCCACTAAGTCATCTCGTCCCGGAGGGCGAGATCGAGGCACCTAACCATTGTTTTGTTTCATGCTTTCTTGAATTTATTAAAAGTGTTACGTAATTTTCAAATTTATTTTTTGAATGATTTTTCTTTTTTATAGAAAGCAAGTGAGAGTTCTTAGCATTCTTTGTGGTTTTATTGGTTTATATATTGTATTTAGATACTTGTATGTGATCCAGGTAGTAAAATAAAGAAAAATAGAGAAACATTTTAATCATTAAATACTTTCTCGGGTCACATAGTCCTACTTTCAGCCTTAATGTTGGGGGCATCCAAATTCGGTGCACCTGCTCTTAACGGCATTAACCAAGGCTATAAGACTAGGGACGCCAGGCAAGAGGACTGGGACACTTATGAAGTTTGTTGTGAAGGCCATAGATTGTCATCTTGTTGCCAAAATTCCGCCAGCTCCCAATGGGGGCAATGGAGTGAAAGGCAAGCACGTACCCAACCACCTTCACATTCGGATTGAGGAGTTAGCTACCCTCAAGCCCGAGGCACAAAACTCTCAACCTTCCATCCCACCTCATGACACACATGTATCCACCTTAAGGCTAGGGACATCCAAAGCCTGGCCCCCTTTGGTGCACCTGCTCTCACCGCACTAATCAAGGTTATAAGCCCAGGAATGCCAAGAAAGATGATTAGGACACCTATGGAGTTCGTCGTAAAGGCTAGAGACAGACGCTATGTTGTCGAAATTCTTTTAGCTCTTACTGGGGGCAAGGCAATAAGAATCATGCATAAGCTTGACTACCTTCACATTCGGACCTCGGATTTGGCTACCTCTAAGCCCGAGGCATGAAACCCTCGACTTTCTATCCCACCTCATCACACACATGAAAAGATAATGTGATCTAGCACGATATGTATAATTTAAAATTTTTTCTTTCTTTCTTTTATTCATACTGGCTAGAATACTTACAGACATCCATTATTACAAATAAATTCTAATGCAATCTAGTATCTTCTCTTGCATGTCTGCAATTATATAAAATCAAACAAAAATACAACATACATGAAACTTGGAGCCATTAAAATTATCAAATACATTAGCGTAGGTTACTCTTGAGGACATCATACACCCCACACTAGGTCTCTTCCTCTGATGCCACACGGGATCTTAGTCATTCTTAAATCTTAGCAAATAGAAGCTTTGGTTACGCCCTCTTCTTCAATGTATGAGAGCATGTGTGTGCATAGCATGGGGTTTTTCCTCTATAAGTACGTGGGGTATCCCCCCCTTGTTTTATTTACCACCTAAGGTCATACCCCCTTTCTTTCTTTTCTAACCTTAGGGAGTATAGAGTAGAGAGAGAGTGGAGTGCCACCCTGAGAGGAAGAAAGATAAAGAAAGAAAACAAAATATGTATAGGTAACGAACTCATTTAGGGTTTAGCCGTCTTTCCATCTTTATGGATATGGTCATCTTTATGGATATGCAATCTTGACGTAGATCATAGGTGACCTATGGGGCAAGTGATCTTCACCATATAATCTTTAGATCAACCATCATTCATCCTTCAGTTTTTTTAACTTAATCCTATCAAAATCTCTTTTATAGAAAAGTCTCATATAATTAAAATCTCTTTTATGGAAAAGTCTCGTATAATTGAAATTTATGTCATATAATTTTCAATCATCATACTTTCCATTTGGAAATGAATCAATCATATCTCCATAGCTTCTAGACAACTTCCTCAACAAGCCACCTTGTAACAAAAAGGAGAAATAAGGAAAGAGTAGTGGGTCCCACTCAAGGGGGCCCCTTGCCTCATACAAATGGGCCTAATGTGGTGGACTCCAATAAATTTTGGGCCCCCACAAGCTTAAATAAATTTTAAAATGGATAAAATGATTTTTAGAAAAGCATAAATATTTTATTTTTCTTTCTGAATATTTAAAAACATAAAAATTCAATTTTAGCTTATTTAAAATCTATTTTGATAAAATAAAATATCAAAATCCTTCTAAAAATTCATATTATTATTCTAAAATTCATTTAACACAAAACTAATTATTTTGATGGGAATTAGATCCAACTTCGTTAAGGAATATGTGATATATTGAGACACTCCATTTCTACTAGTGACCATGTCCTACACTCACTTTCACACACTATATAATATTATATAATATTATATTACAATTAATACTAATATTATATATTATATTATGTTAATATATTTTATATTATATAATATAGTATAATATAAATTAATATATTTTTTAATATAAAATATTATTTATACATTATATATTAAATATTAGTTAAATATAATTTAAATACTAAATATATTATCTAATATATAAATAAAATATTACATAAATATATTATATATATATATATATATTATATTATAAATAGTGAATAGTGATTAGTGGGTCGCGTGTAAAATAAAACCTAGAAAATGCTTTCCCATGAGTTAAGTTGTGGTTTTGTTTTCTTGCAAAGTGGACCATTTTATGAAAAAATATTTTATTATGGGTTTTTTTCTTATGGTTTTTTTCTTTACCAAACATGTGGAAGGTAATTTTACCGTAAAACTATTTCCTTATAAATATTTTCACACCAACCAAATGTGCCTTAAAAATGAATAAAAAATAAACGCTTTACTTCTGTTATAAGCGATAGCTAGCATCGAAAATAAGTCACTTTTGAATTATGCCACAGTGAGCTTGGACCAAACAGTCGACAACCCATGCACCTTAAAAATCTAAAGATCTTTAATATAAAATAGACAAAGGAATATCACAAAGAGTACACTTTGTTTAATAGAAAGAAAAAAAGAAATACATACCAGAGCTTCACAATTTTAGCTTCTAGAATTTCATATACAAGTCACCGCCTTATACACCAGTCATCCCTTACAATCTTCATTCAAATGAAAACTATACTTGGTACTTACAAGTTTATACAAAGAACTTTGTGAATGAGAGATAGAGATAGAGTTGAAATAGAACTTTTACTTCTTTTAGGGTCTTCTATAAAAATATTTATACTGGAGTGTTTTTTGAAAGGAAATTTTTATATCTCCTTTTAATAATTCTACTACGGATTTTAATTCATAATCTTGAAAAAATTTATTGATCACTTAATAAATGGAGTTCAGAGATTCCAAATTTCTGGCAATTTTATTTCTTCCCATTTTAATATTTTCGGGAAAATTCTCCTATTTTTTTAAATATGTTTCAAACAGAGTTGTATACCCGGCTAATTCAATAGTTCTATTTGAGGGTTTAAATTGTACAGTACCCTAAAATAAGTTCTATAAATTATTACGATATTTCTAGATGCTTCTAACATGCCAAACCTTGAATACAAACAATTAAAATAAAGGCTTTTAACAAATGCTTGTCTTTTAAAGAGAGAGTAAAATTAGGATAACATTTGAGCAAAGTGGATCTATTATAAAGACGTTGTTGTTGATCCTAATAGAGTCTATAAAATTTAAAAATCTTTTGTCTTGTACACATGCTAAAATAGAAGTAATTCTTCCTATTCTAGTTAAAGGAACTAATAACATCTGAAAAAGTCTTATATGAATATAATTGTATTTTAAAATATATTTCAGGATTTTGTCATCTAGTATGAATATAGTTAACTAATTATTCAATAAAAATTCAGATCTTTCAATAGTTTTAACTATTTTCTTATAAAAAGTTTAAACATTCTTATTTTATATATAGCTTCTGGTTTTATCAAAGGTAACATCCAATTTCTATTCTGGTTAAAGGAACTAATAATATCTGAAGAAATCTTATATGAATTATAATTGTATTTTTAAATATATTTTAGGATTTTGTCATCTAGTATAAATATGATTAAATGATTATTCAATAAAGATTCAGATCTTTCAATAATTCTAACTATTTTTAAAAATAAAAAAATTAAACATTTCTATTTTATATATAGCTTATGGTTTTATCAAAGGTAATTTGCAATTAGAACTAATTTCATTATCTTCTATAGATATCTATCCAAGATTAGTTATATTTTGCATATCTAATGTAGAGATGCTATCTCTAGGGGGTTCTATAAAATTATCCATTCCTTAATAGTTCTAAAGTACTACTTATCGTGTAGCTCAGCTTACTATAGAGAAAGATGGATGCTACAACACCGGAACAATATGCTTCTCAATTAGTGTGACAATGTCACACTAGCCCAAGACTCACAAGCAAATAAAAAGAAGAAGAACCAATATGAACCGGAAGAAAAACTTATCTTTCATTCAAAGATGAAAAATGGGGTACACAAAGGCATTATAATCTCAACACACAAGATTAACCTTAACACATATGACCCAATGTTCCCACCACAAACTTCTATTTAAATAGAGGTTTTTATAACCATATTTACTACAATAACTACCCACTTATAACTATAACTATTAACCTACAACAATTGCTACTAACTACCTAGTAGTTTCATAACTTCTTAATACACAAATTTATAAGTACACCCTCACTACATCACTTGTAATAAAAAAAAATAAAAACTAATATGGTTTTTAGAAAATACACCTTAACAAATTTAACACTCCCTCTTAAAGTGATTTTCTAGAAAGGAGACCATGCATATGTGATCATCTTCATTATTTCCCGCAATTGAAAATCCGGCTATTTGGCAAACCAAAGATTCTTGTGAGGTAAGAAGATTCTCAAACTCTACCGAAGATGGTTTCCTAGCCCACCCTTGAACAGAAATAACATAGTGAATGTACTACATCTTTAAACCATGAATGATGTGCTGCTGCATTCATGCCTCCGAAATGGGTTCCTCCGGATCAAGAAAAGAAATCTCCGAACAAATATTTTTTAGCTTCAAGAATAATTGGGAAATGGAAAGATCACCTTGAGTTGAGTTAACCAACTCATTCTCCAATAACTGCAATAGAGCCACTTCTTTCTTATTGAATAACCCATCAAGAGTAATCCAAATATCACAAGCCGATTTGCAGTTCTCAATATGATCAAATAGATTTTGAGAAATAGATCTCTTCAAGATGGACTCAGTCTTTGCATTTGTTACTCTCTATTTTTTTTAATGCAACAGTATTTTCCGGTGTAGGAGCACCCTTATCATTTCCACCAACAACTTCTCGTAAGTCTTCACCAACAAGGTAAGACTCCATATATGTCCTCCATATCTTGTACTTTGATTGGTTGAGCAATTCAATGCTAAAACCATTCATCATTCCACAGGAATTTATCTTAAGAAAAAATTAATCTTCTTCACCAAGGGAGTCAAGACACATCAGCTCTGATACCATATAGAGAAAGACGGATGCCTCAACACCTAAACAATCCGCTTTTCAAGTAGTGTGACATTGTTACACTAGCCCAAGACTCACAAGCAAATAGAAAGAAGAAGAAGAACCAAGACGAAGTAGAAGCAAAACTTATTTTTCATTCAAAGATAAAAAATAGGGTACACAAAGACATTACAATTTCAACACATACGATTAACCTTGATACATGTGACCCAATGTTCCCACCACAAACTTCTCTTTAAATAGAGATTTTTACAACCATATTTCCTACAATAACTACCCCCTTACAACTATAACTACTAACCTACAACAATAACTACTAATTACACAAACTGATAAGTACAACCTCACTACATCACTCATAATAAAATAATATAAAAACTAATATAGTTTCTAGAAAATACACTCTAACAAATTTAACACTTACTATATCCTATAGAGTCAAGAAACTTTCAGTGCACAACAGAACCAAAGAAAACCATTAAGAATGCCTTAACACAGCTGGAATGGGCATAAAAGCTCCCCACTCACCCATTATTTCTTGACATATAGGTTGGCCTCAGCAGGCTTACGAGTTGGCCTCGTTAAAAACTCTTAATTTATGAACGATTTTTACATAATTCTATTAATAACCATGCTTTGATACCATTTTGGGCAGGACCTTAAAAATCTAAAGATCTCTAATGTAAAATAAACAAAGGAATATCATAAAGAACACACTTTATTTAATAGAAATAAAACAAGAAATACATTGTATGGCTTCACAATTTTAGCTTCTAGGCTTTTAAATACAAGTCACACCTTATATACCAGTCACACCTTACAATCTTCGTTCAAATGAAAATCACACTTGGTACTTACAAGTTTATACAAAGAGAGCTCTGAGAATATAATAGAGAGAGAGAGTTGGATAATTAGAACTTGAATGCCAAAAAGAAGGTGATCGTCTTTCTTATATAGAAGAATCCTTAGTGAGGTTGGAGAGAGTTGACTTTTTTCCTTTTCTTTAAAGAGAAGAAGGCATCTTTTAAAGGACAATTGGCTTCTTTTCTTTGGGCTGCCAAATATAAGGAGATAAGAATACATCTTTTTTGGGACAGTTGGCCATTGGTTTTAAAGAAAATATCTTTAAAGGGGATTCTGTTGACATTTTAGTAACTACTTTATGTAGATGATCATTCATTCTACAGTAGAGCATAGTAGTTCATAGGATAAGCTACTTTTTTTTCATAAAACTTTACAGGAGTATTTTTTATTATATTTTTAATAATAGTTTTAGACTTCCCATCCATCTCTCCCTTAATAATAGTCTGAATTTACAATTTTTACTGATGATAAAGGAATGGGGTCTATGTCTTAATTTTGTAAACAATAATCAACTTCTTCTTCTAATCATCTTCTTCAATTATTTTATCAAAATTTGTCTTTTCATAAGCTATTTCTTCTATAGTTCTTCCCAGATAAGGGAATTTATTAGTATTGTTAATGACATATTTCCGTCTACGGATCTAGGGCATTCATTTTCTCATTACATAATTTAACATATGTAAAGTATTGGTGTAATCACTTGAGAAAATATGTTTATTTAACTTTGTTGGCGTTACATCTAGGTTCATTTCAAACTTTTCTCACCAACAAGTAAACCAGTTTGGGACGAACTGATTAAAATTATCACAAAAGATAATCCACCATCTGTGTCTAAATCTCTGATTTTGGATATAATTAATAGTTTCCCATGCATCTAAATAATCATAATAAAAATAATTATTGAATTCTTTGTAATTGGCTAGTGCGGAGATGTTTTTATTATAAACAAGACTCATTCCAAATTCTTTTAAGGAAACAATTTTATAATAACCATTTGAGAGTATGCATATTCTTTATTGTCATCATAATTATTTTTAATGGAAGAACTTTTGGAGTCACTAAGAATTCTTTTATAAACTATCTAGTCTTTTCCGACTGTCCTTATCGGAAAACAGAAAGTTGTGCCAAAACATTTAATTGTAATTTGTTGGACCGTTAAACTAAAGTTTATGTCTAATTCTTATAAAGGCATAATAGTTGGGATGAAAATTTTTTCATAAGGATAGCAAATCCTACTGGATTCACCTAAGTTTGTAGGACTCCTTTCGTACAAAGCTAGTGGAGATGTTGTGGTTAATTCTCCGATGTGATTTGGAGACCATTCTTTCCTTGCAAGTATTCTCGCATCAAGAAATTAGGTAGATAGTTAGAGTCTCCTTTTATAAATTTTATTTCAAATTCAAAGATGGATAAAACTACTTGTCATCTAGCAAAATTTGTTGTGTGGCTAGATTTTTAATGTCTTTTTCTAAGACTTATTTAGCAAACTTACAATCTACTTTGAGTAAAAAATTTGGGTTTAAATTTTAACTTTGAAATTTTTCAAAGATTTTACCATGGCTAAAATTTCTTTTTCTGATTATGGAGTAGTTCTGTTAAGCTACAGTCCAGACTCAAGTAAATCTAACGAGTTCTTATTTACTATTAACTTTAAGATTTTTAATTTCTTCTTTGTTTTCGTTAATTTCTCTTTTTAAGGTTAGCTATTGCAATTTCCTCTTGTAATAGTTTTCTAGCTCTTGCTTCAATCATTATTTTTATTGAAGTCGTAAACTTGCAGTGTTATGTCAATTATTTTATATTTTTTTATTTTGACTTTCAAAATGTTCTTTTAAAGGTTTATTTTTTAATTATAAATTTAAGATATTATAAATTAATTCTAAAAAGGTATCTTGTTTTGTAGTTAAAACATTTAAACGAACAATAACATTTCTTTTCTTAATTATTTGATTATGTTACTTCTAAATCAAAAGAAGAATAATAATATGTTTCTTCTTTCTCCTCTCCCAATAATTCTTCTATTTTATTGGTATGATTTTAGAAAAGCATTTATTAGCATAATGTCCCTACCTAAAGCAAGTGAGGACTTCTTTATGTTTAGATTTTTTTTCTTTCTCATTTTATGTTTTGTGTTATTTTTTCTTAGACTTTTTGGTATAATTCTTAATGCTTTTATAATATTTTCTAGGTTTTCTAGTAAGATTATAAAGATCTTTTTCGAGTTGATAACGAGAATTTTCTAATTCTTTTTTGTTGATTAACTTTTCTTTCTTAAGTTATGTTTTTAACTTTAAGTCATGACATAGCATTAAGCCTATTTTATTAGTTCTTTGTACGATCTCACCATAAGTTAGAAGAGAAAATATGTTAGTTCTTTGTACGATCTCACCATAAGTTAGAAGAGAAAATATGTTAGTTCTTTGTACGATCTCACCATAAGTAAGGAGAGCAAATATGTTACTTCCTCTGCCCACTTCATTTATGTATAATCATATTTTATCTGCAAAACATTTTGATAATCCTGAAAAAAAAATTCTTTCTAATAGATGTTATCAGCATCATAAAGGGTTAAAAGTCTAGTAAGGAAGACATCATTATACCAACCGAAATATATGATAAAGTAGGACACCTAAGGTTACGTAAGAGTTCTTTACTCTTTTCATTTCTGTCTTCTATTTTTACTGCAAAATGATGAGTTATATAACTAATATAAATATATATTAATAATATATATTATATATAATATATAAACGAACATATATTATATTATATTAATATTAT
>NW_006497889.1:203678-227580 GCF_000471905.2 Amborella trichopoda
ATATATTATATATTATATTAATATTATATTTTATATATTATATATTATATAATATTATATATACCATTGTATATATATAAGATAGTATAATATAAACTAATATATTGTTTGATATGTTTAAAATATATGTTACATATAATACATAAACTAACATATATAATTATATTATATTATATTATATTATAAAACAATATAACATATTGTATAATATTATATAATGGGTGCAGTTTGTATAGAGCCTAGTCTCTAAACAATCAAATTAGAGCCTGCCTTCAAATAGCACAAAAAATGTGGTTTCAATATTGGATATCTTGTGATAGCCCTAAAATATATTTTCATATTTATTTATGAAGTTTAAAGCTTCAAAATTTGTGTAGATCAATAGATCTATGAAAACTTGAAAATTTTGAAAATTGACAGTCCAAAAAATACGTCACAAAATGCACTATTTTCAAAACTTGAAATCTATTTGTGTCTTATGTCTATGCATCTTGATGTCAAGATGATTAATTTCAAGATATTTGAGCATCAAAGCAACCTCTTCTAGTGAAATTTTTTATGTAGGCTCAAATTTAATTGTTTAGAGCCTCGAGTCTATATAAACTTTTCTCTTTTATAATATAGTATAATATGATCATCATTTTAGCTTTTTCCTAATTAATTGGGGTCGACAAGAAGAATCCTGATTTTCCATTCTGCTCTATTAAAGATCATATTCTCAGTGAGGCAATAAGTCCTCATATCTTTTCGGACTACTTCCAACCACATCTTTTTGCCCTACCCCTTTCCCTTTTCAGTTCCTCCATTTGAACTAACTCGTACCTCCTAACCGGTGTTGTACTTGGTCGGCACCACATATGGTTGGCCCATCTAAGTCTACTATTTCACTCATTTTATGTGTCCTCCCTAAATTCTCTCAAATAGATTCATTTCAAATTATATCTCTTCTTGTCTTGCCACTCATCCATCTCAACATCTTCATCTCTTGCCACTAATCCATCTCAACATCTTCATCTCTGCTGTATATTGTTTTTTGTTCACCCAACATTCTACCCCATAGAACAAAGCTGGTCTCACCGTTGTCCTATAAAACTTGCCTTTCAGCCATAATATAGTGTAATATTAACTAATATATTGTTGAAAAAAGTTTTTATAAGGTTGCAACATTAAAATGTAGAATTACAGATGCATCTCAAAAATCTATCGAAAAAGTTGTTTTAATGTTGTAAAACTCTCTAATTAATCATCTCGACATCGAGATGTATGAATATGAAAAAAAAAAAAAGAAGTTTTTGAGTCTTACAAATAGTGCATCTTGCAACACATTATCTAGACTGTCCATGTTCAAGATTTTCATATGTTAATAGATATATTTATTTTAATCATTTTTGGAATTGAAAATTTTCTAATTAGATATGAAAATAGATTTTAAGATAATCCGAATAATTTTTTACAATAAAATTATATGTTATGATAAAATTTGAAGGTGCGCCTTAATTGGATTGTTTAAGGTTGCAACCTTATTGAATCCACACCCTATATTGTTTGATATAAATATATTTTATGGTAAATATTAGTTAAATATAATTTATATATCAAATATATTAAAATATTTTTAATATATCAATAAAATATCATGTAATATATATTATCTTGTAAATAGTGAATAGTAAAATGTATGGTAAAATGTTTTAACATAGATTTTGTTTTGGATCCGGTTTCTATGCGGCCAAGCTTGCATATGTAAAAATGCGGGCATATTAATAAATCTATTTCTGAGATGGATTTTTTGACTTAATTTTTAAGGACTTGTAATCTCTAACATGGAGATCATGAATATGAAAAAATAAGTAAATTTTAAAAACTAGAAATAATAATTCTAGCAAGAAAACATTTGAACCGTTAGTTTCCATTACGTTTAGATGGAACTCCTACTTGCATTCATCTTAGAGATGGATGCTCTACACTTTTTGAACCGCATATGTAGTAGTCATGCGGTCCAGTTCGCATGAGACAATTTTCCTTTTGTTTTTACTAGTAAACAACACGTGCACTCAAGTGGTCAAAAACATTTAACGACAAATGAGAAATTATAAAATTTTCTAGTTCTACATGCAAATTTTCTTTTTCTTGTCTATGTCTCTCACTAAAACAATATGAAAGTATCTAATAAAGATTGAATCGGAGGTCAAGATCCACACCTTAGAACCACAAACTATTTTGATATAATTAATTTTTTAGCAAAAATAGTAACACATATATTTAAGAAGCACAACACAATTTAAATATTTGAAAAGTTTAAATATGTAATTTAGAAAATATATTTTTAATAAATAAATAAATAAAGAAAGTAATCATCAAATCAATTGATCACAAAACAAACTTAATGCGGACTTACTTCTAATTTGGATAAAATGACATGTTTCTTTTGAGAGAATTAAAGAATGGTTTATTAGAATGAAATATATTAAAAACTTATTAAAAAAGGAGATCTCAATCCATTTAAGCATCAATGTTTTCACATATAAATATTATATTAATTTATAATTTATGATACTCAAATATACAAAATTATCATTGTTATATAATGATAGTAATATAATAATGATATTAGTATATACTGTTGAGGATTGATGTTGTGTATTTTGAGGAAATAGATCTATCAAAGTAAAGTCAAAATGACAACTTCAGAGGGTTGAAGGCCCGAAGGGCTTAAGGCTTGGAGGAGTGTCTGGTGCAGGTAGATTCGATTGACTCGGCCCCTGCGGGGGTTCGGGGATGCCCCGGAGCAAAATTTCGGATATATCCGTATATGGGATTCGATATATCTGGGACTTGATATATATATTCGAACAAAGGTATTTCGGCAATTTGTACCATCTATCTGGGACTCGATATATATTGCTGTGATGGGGTTTCTTAGGGTCAAGGGAAAAACGCAGATTTCTTTGTAATCAGAGATAATAGAGAGGCGTGAGGAAGAGAGCGATTGTAACTCTATTCTCCATTACCAGTAAAGAAGCTCTCATCTCCCGTAAACGTAGGCACGTAGTCGAACTACGTATATCTTTACGTTGTGGTTGGTTGTCTCTTTCTTTTGTGTTTATTTCTTTTTTCTTATTTTCGTGGATTGCTTTTCATTTCTATATACTACTAGTAATTACAATCATTATTAAAGATTATAATAAAACTATTTTTATATATGATAATATTTATAACTAAATAGTTGTAATTATAATATTAAATATATTAATTATCATGATATTATTATTATTAATTATACTTATATTATTCATATATCCAAAAAATAAATTGTTGCAATTAAACAACAAGTCTCACAAAAAAAAAATGAAATTTTACATGGGTCTAGACATAATATGTTTTATTAGAGAATATTTTCTCATCTATGCAAGCACCTAGCATAACTTCATTTTGCCTATATAAAAGTACAACCAATAATTAAAATCAAACATTTTATCAATATTTACATACACCTAATATCTAGAGGAACAATTAAAATTTTTTTAGTTCTTACATTGAATGCTAAACCAACTTCTACGAAAAAGTAACATCGAAACATAAAAAAAGACCCATGAACCCTTCCATAAAGTTTGCATGACTTGCATAAAGTTGAATAAAGAATTAACTGAGGCCAAGAAAAGGGAAAAAGTTGTACATTTCTAGATCGATTATTGATGCACTATGGATCCGTTAGGTGAAGAGATAGCATAAGAGCTTGAGATAAGACAACATAGAGAGATGGGTGCAAAACCACATGAAAATAAAAATAAGATAGCAAAAAATGTTTACATGGAAAGCATGGTATACATCTCTTCTGGTAATGGTGACACCTTGTAACATGTTGAGCCTATAAGGGTGACACAACGTAACATGTTGAGAGAGAGAAATAATTACATGCTTTCTTTTAATTTTGTATTTTTTTTTTTTTATGACTCTCTAAATTCTCTCTCTGAAGATTATATTTCCCATAATTTTGGTTCTGTAACTGGTAGAAAAAAAAAAGGGGAATCATGTTGAGTTTCTTTGTGAATAACCAAATCTGTCCCTAAAGATTATGTTTCTTATAATTTTGAGAGAGATTTTGAGGAGAGAGATAAAAAGTGATAGGTGTGAGGATTTTAGAATTTTCCGTAATTTTGGTTCTGTAACTGGTAGAGAAAAAAAAAAAGGAAATCATGTTGAGTTTCTTTTTGAATAACCAAATCTGTCCCTAAAGATTATGTTTCTTATAATTTTGAGAGAGATTTGAGAGATAAGAAAGTGATGGGTGTGAGGAATTTAGAATTTTTCATTGGGTATCATGAGAGAATATTGGAAGATATAGAAATTTAACTTTTAAACTTTTTAAGGTTTATCACTTCTAAAAATCTGAGAAACCATATAAATTCAAGGAGAGAAAAATGTTCACAAAATAAAAATGATAATTGATACATTTTAAATATAAGTTCAAGAAGAAACATGAAAAACAAAAAAAAACATAAACAACAAAAAAATTAAAAAAAAACATTAATGGAAGGAGAGACACAAAAAATAAATAAAAAATTCAAAAAAATAAAAAATAGAAAGACAATGATAAAATTTTGATGTATTTATCTAATGGTCGCAAGATATAAAATATCATTATTTTACTTCCCAAAAAATTATGCCAAAGTATTAGAGTTATGAGAACAGATCACAAACTATTTATGGAACATGGAAAATTTGCTAAAAGATGAACTCAATTTTTATAACTTAAAAGCTCTTAAAAAGGGAAAATATGTAAATAAAGATTTAAAGTATTAAAAATTCAAAGTTTTAAAATAAAAGAGATCTAAAGCTGGTTTTTACTTTCCTAGTAATCAGGACAATGCATTTACTTTCAAATCTTTAAAAACTTTTAAGTAAAATTAAAATTTATTGCAATTTTAGAAAGATGAAAATAAAAAAAATAACTTACTTTTAGGAAAATTAAAATTATTAATTATAAAAATAAAGCTATTTTATCATGCAATCATACTTCTAATTTAATGGTTATTAAGTAAGTTCTCAAAATTAGAAAATAAAGAAGAAAATAGACGAAGAACAACATAAGACATATGTACGGAATTGGAACATACCTTGTTATTGTTTTCTCTGTTAATTTATCATAAATGTTCCAATATCTATAATAAATTAAACAATACATATCAATAAAAAAACTTAAAACATAAACACAAAATCCTATAAAAAGAAACAAATAAAAAAAAAATTTAAAAAAGAGAGAGAGCATAAATGTTCCAATATCTATAATAAATTAAACAATACATATCAATAAAAAAACTTAAAACATAAACACAAAATCTTATAAAAAGAAACAAATAAAAAAGTTTTTTTAAAAAGAGAGAGAGAGAGAGAGGGAGGAAGTCTTGGAGAGAGAGAAAGAGAGAGAGAGAGAGAGAGGGAGGAAGTCTTGGAGAGAGAAAGAGAGGATGTCGTCGAGGGTGATGAAATAAGTACATCAAATGTCTTATATATTTGAGAAAAAATTTCTTTAGTTGAGGAGATTTGAGAAAAAAATTCTTTAGTTGAGGAGATTTATCCATAAATAGACACTCCTACTTGAAAAGAGATTTGTAAGGAGTCTTATCTTGCAATATGGTGTGTAGAGAGAAAATATTTTTAATTTAAAAGAGATAATGAGTTTCCATTTAGTATTTATCATCTCAAAATTTTTATTATTTGAAATAAAAATATAAAAGAGTATAAAGATTCATTCTTTTAGTAGTTAAGTTGTGGTATTATCTCTAGACTGAAATCGGGTCGTTGTTGAGATCTCCTCATCCATCAAATTCTTTCAAAATCCTCCTTGATATGTTGAATCCCTACAAATTATGTTAACAAATAAATTCACTTCATTGAGAACAATACTTCATACAAATCCATATCTTTCCACCAATTTTGTCTTTTTAAAAATTATGTTATTTTCCTCTTTCTGCATTTAGGATAAATATGTAGATACTATAATCAAGACTACATAAATATGATATTCAAATTTCTAATATATACTACACATCTCTCTCTCTCGAAATGAAAAGTACAAAGATGTATACTCTCTCTCTTAGGGTCCCTATACAACTCTTTCGCTCTCTATATATATCTGTTATTAGGGTACAAATAATAGTGAAAATATGTATGGATATTAGGGTACAAATAATAGTGAAAATATGTATGGAAGTACACATAAACTGCTACACATCTTAACAATATCTATATGTTTATATGCCACTAATGGTGACACACGCATATGAATATGCTTGGGTGAACTAAAAAATAACATCCAAAACATTTTGGGTAGGACTCCAATTATTTCTGATGGAAATAATTTTTCCTTGGCTCGTCGGGCTATGTTTTCTTCCATCCCAGCCCAACATTATGTAGTACTCCCCTTTCTCTCCAAATTCGGCCTCTCTTTATAGCCATTCTTCCCTTCTTTTTTTTTTTCTTCAAAACCTTTCTCCTCTGTACCTCATTCTCTCTCCTCTCTCTTGCATATCTCCCTTGGCCAGGGTATATACCGAGGGAGAATTGGATCTATACCGAGTGAGAACCTATCCATCTCCAATCCTCCTTAAGGTCAAGAATGGGTGGGATCTGATCCAGATCCACTAGGATTCGGATTCAAATCCAAAAAGTATCCATGAGATTTGGATCTGGATGAAGAATAATAAAATCTGGATCTGAATCTGAAAAGTATACATAAGATTTGGATCCATGTCCAAATCCAAAGGATCTAAAAAAAATTATTTTGTATCTGCATAACAAAATATATATATATCTGTCTCTCTTAAAAGTCTGTCTTCCCGTAAAAATTATTTTGTCCAAAGTTGCAACCTTATAGAAACCCCACCCTAGATAACTCTTTATTTGTCTCTCTTAAAAGTCTGTCTTCCTTTAAAGAAGGGAATGTGTTGCCTCATAATCTCTTAAGAATTAGGGCTCCTTATTGTTGCAATATGTCCCAACCCTCTGGGTAGTACATATAGATATAGGGTTGGCAACGGGTTGGGTCTAGCTAGACCTAGACCTTGACCTTGACCCGACCTAAAAAAAATTATGGGACTTGTACCCAGACTCGATTGGTCCTAACCCAAAAATAAAAAAATATACATATAAATATATTAAAATATTATGTTAAATATATACATTTATTATTTAAATATTATAACATATAGTTATATTCATTTAAAAATTAATTAAACATCTATTAAATTTTATTTATATAAAAACACTTCTTAGGTCGGGTCCACATTGACCTGGACTCGGACCCAAATAGGATTCGTATTCAATATTTGGACCTACACCAAACTCATTGGGTCCAATTCTTGGATCCATACCTTGCCCCATATCCGTTCCAGAGGTCGGGTCCGGGTCTATTACCACCCTTATATAGATATAAGGGCAATGATTTCATGCAACGGTTGTATCAGAGTATAATGTAACCACACTTCTAAAAAACCATGTTTATGGTATTTGTATGGCCCAACATTTTGCACACACTCTCTTGATCTCAATAGTTAATCTCCAAAAAAAGGAAAAAGAAAAAGTAATTTGTTCCATATATATGGTCAAAATGAGTCCCTTTCAACAATGAATCTAGACCGTCCATTTGATGAATATCAATATCTAGGACTTTATGAATTCAAAATTATTTTTTTCCTTTTTAATATTGTTAATCTAATGATAATAAAATATCTAAAAAATTTGGAAAGAAAAAAAAATTATTCTAAAGCCTTGATCTATGCATCTCACTAAAATAAATGATCTATGTTAATTGGGCTAAAAGAATACTTCCTATATTGCGTTTTCAATTATTATTATTTTGTGATTGTTCATTAGAATAAAAAGAGTATAGATTTTAAAATTTAGATCAAACAAATTACTTTAACATATTTTTTTAAGATTGTTGCATCATATTATTATACAACTGCTGCATAAAATCGCTGCTCATAGATGTAGATATAGATAGGAGCAATGATCCAATGCAACGGTTGTATCATAGTATAATGAACGATACTTCTAGAAAACCATGTTTATAGTATTTGTATGACCCCAAATTTTACGCACACATTCTCTTCATCTTGATAATCAATCCCCCCAAAAAAAAAAAAAAAGTTCAATTTGAACCCTATGGTCAAAATGAGTCCCCTCCAAAAACGAATCTAGACCATTCATTTTGGGAATTTCAAGATCTTAGCCTTTATAAGCTCAAAATCAATTTTTCCTTTTTTAACATTGTTCATGTAATGATAATAAAGTCATATAAAAAAAATTGGAAATGAAAAAATCCTTTTAAGACCTAGATCTAATCATCTAACCAAAATGAACGATCTATGTTAATTGGGCTAAAAAAATATTTTTTAGGTTGTGTTTTCAATTTTTCCTTTTTTTGTGATTGTTCATTAGAATGAAAAGAGTGTATATTTCAAAATCTGGATCAAACAAATGGCCATAAGATAATTTTTTAAGGTTGTTACATCATATTACTATATAACAATTACATGAAATCATAGCTAGATAGATAGATATATAAATATGCTTTCTTCCCTAGTTAAACATGTGTAAGATAGGAAAAGGGCCCAGGCACAATTGGTTAGCACTTAACGATTTACAATGCTACATCCTAGATCAATTCCCACCAAAGAGTAGGGGCCTCTCCCATGGCCTTACCCAAAAAAAAAAAACATGCGTAAGGTATTTACGGTAAGGCAAATTTACCATAAAAAATATTTATTGAGAATTATTTCCGCACCAATCAAACGTGCCCTAAAAAGGCAAACAAGAAACGAAAGACTTCCGCTGCGAGCGGACTGCTACCAGCCAAAGAAAGTCGCTTTTGAATCATGACACAGTGAGCTTGGACCAAACAGTCGACGACCCATGCACCTTTTTAAGTTTATTTTATTCCTCTCTCCTCTCAAAAAATAAAATAAGAATAAAAATATGTCCACCTCTCTCTCTCTAAAAACTCCATTTGAAACTTTTAATTATTTTATTCCTCTCTACTCTCAAAAAACAAAAAAAATAAAATATGTCATCTCTCTCTCTAAACACTCCATTTGAAAATTTTAATTATTATTTTCGGTGGCTGTGGTCTTCCATTCTCTCTCAACAACTCTCCATTATGAATTTCCCTTTAATATAATCTGTGGTTGCGGTGTTTCCATATCCAGATATCATCATCTCTCATGAACTGAGGCTAAATAAGTGATCACGGTTTCATACTACACTGCTCTCCTCTGTGCTCAAAGGAGAAGGTCTTATCCCTTCCTTTTTCTAGGTATTTCTCCAGCCATATTCTTATATTCCTTATCAATCAGCAAGTAATAGAATGTTTCTGGAGTTTCTTGTACCTTTTCAAGCTGTATTTTCTGCTTACCAAATTGTTATGAAATTTCTATAGTTTAAAAGAGCTTCTTAGTGTGGTGAATTTCATTTTTCTGGCTCTTGGTTGTCCCAATTTTTGCAGATTCTTTTGGGATCTTTTTGTTTCTGGATATGGGTTCTGTTATTGTGTTTTTGTTCGTGAGTGGTTAAGTTATAATATGAGAGAAAAGTGACATTACTTTGATAAGATACGTAGAATTAATTGATTCTTTTTATTCTGTCTTTTTGACGTTGTAAGTGCTTTCTATTTTACTTTTCTGGTGAAATTACTGTTTAGGCAAGTCTTGAAATTATGATATGAATAATTTGAGTATTCGTATTACGAATTAATTGGGACTTTTTCTGGTATAGTCTCTTGTTTAATTACCTTTTTCTCTTGGTCATTTCTTAGTTTTACTTTCTCCCTGTGGGAATTTGTTCTCTCTAGTCCAATTTGGTTGAAATTTAGTGAATAGTTTGAATTTTTTTTGTCAGCATCATAATTTATGTCTTTAGACATTTTTGGATGTCTCCTGCTATTATGTTTTAGTGTGTCATACTTCAGTACAATTTGGGTTTTCCTGAATGAGCCCATCATCAAATTTTCTATTCTCTTCTTATATATTGATTGTCATCTGCCTTGATAATTTTGTCAGGTTGTTAACAGTTTGTTTTGATATACTATCTAAATTTATTAACTATATCTCATCTCCAATGCTACCCTGTTTGAACTGATGAAATATTAAAAAAGGAAAAGAAAATAAAGGTGAAATCTTCTTTGCCTCCTTTTGTTTATTGCTTTTGTTTTATGAAATCGATTATGATCATTGTCCATGAAAAGGAAAAAGAATAGGACCCTTGTTTGTAGACATACGGGCATGATTACTATTGCGACACTCTTATTGTTTCATATTTATAGTTCTTCTTTTCCTTGATAGTTAAGTTAACATCCTCTTTGTTTTCTTTTATCAGGCTAATGTTGTAGGTTAAACGTTGGACTATTGTAGCAAAAGGAGTACACATCCTTATCTTTATTGGCAGCTTCAATAATAGCCGCATCATCATGGCACCAAAGCCATTAGATTATGAATCACTAAATGAGAATGTGAAGAAGTCTGTATATGCTGTGAGAGGAGAGCTATATCTTCGTGCTTCTGAGCTTCAAAAAGAAGGGAAAAAGGTCTTCATTATCTTTCTTAAATCATACAACCACACATACATACATGCGTGTGGTTGTGTGTGTGTGTGTATGTCTTACGTATGTATGTATGTGGAGGCATATGATTATATTGCATGACAGTTCTTCCATTATTTCACTGTCGTACTTCTTTTTTGCAGATTATTTTTACAAATGTTGGTAATCCCCACGCTCTGGGACAGAAGCCACTGACTTTTCCTCGCCAGGTTCATGATTATTTTAATAATGCCTCCTCTTTAGTCAAATGAATAGGAAGACTTTGGTATCTGCCATGTATGTCTGTTTGTCTCTCTCGCTCTCTCTCTTCTCCTCTCTCTCTCTCCTCCCCCCCTTCCCTCCCTCCCTATGTGTGTGTGTGCTTTGTGCCTGTGTGTGCATCCACGCACTCATGCACATGCGAATATGTATGTTGGTTTGTGCTCTTTTTTGTGAGGTTAAACCTTAGATTGAGACTAACAGCTCCAAGCCACTCTTTGTCACCATTTTTTTTTTTTTTTTTTTTAAGGGAGCTTTAAGCCCCAACACTACAAGACGTCATCCCATCTCCTAAACACTGTTTAACTTCTATCGTTGAATTTCAATTAATATGGAAATGGGATGAAATAATACAAGTCGTCTAATCCTTCTCAAATTGCAGGTTAAAACGTATTATTCCACAATGCAATGCTTTAAGTTTGAATTTCTAGTGTATCTCTTTTGATGCTCTTTTGTGCCCGGTGAGAAATATGAGGTTGTTAATTGGGATGTTGTGTTTTGCGTTGCATACTTGAGCAACTATGTTATGATAATTCTAGGAACCCTTTACAAATATTCTCTACAAAAGATAGTATTATACATTGGTTAGCCATATCAAACCCACATGAGAAAATGATCTTGTTCTTATTAACATGTAGTACCAGGTGTTTAGTCATTCAATTTATCCTTATCATTCCAAGATGTGAGCTCGACATGTTCAAATTATCCTTCTTAAATTGTATTAAAATGATTTATCAGTCATTTATCCCTTCATTTGAGAATTGGTTATGCATCGTAAGGGTACGATTCATTTTTATGGATTTTTGGCTTCAGACTATTTATCTACGTTGCATGGATATGCGTGTGTGTGTCGGAGCAGGACACAGGCACGAGGTGTTAGATTTTTCATACTTGTAAAAGTATATTTGGCGACACGGCTATACACATACACACCCATATATATAGATATATACATACATATGTAAATGTATATATTCCATATATAATAAGACCACTTTTGATACAAAGAGGTCACAATTATTATTAGGCCATTAGATGTGAAATTGGGTGGTTAAGGATGTGTCAATGATTGAGCACAAAGTCCAAAATAAAATTTTTCGAATGTCATAACAGACTTCAATCTATTGGATTTCACATCCAATGGTTAAAAATAATTGTGACCTCCTTATACCATAAGACCACTTTTGATACAAAGAGGTCACAATTATTATTAGGCCATTAGATGTGAAATTGGGTGGTTAAGGATGTGTCAATGATTGAGCACAAAGTCCAAAATAAAATTTTTCGAATGTCATAACAGACTTCAATCTATTGGATTTCACATCCAATGGTTAAAAATAATTGTGACCTCCTTATACCAAAAGTAAATGGTCTCATAGTACAATCCCTATATTTAATCATCATCATCATCCAAGCCTTATCCCAACTATTTGGGATCAGCTACACAAATCCTGTGATATTCTACTCTATCAAGGGCCATACCCTTAGTTAGACCATAAGTCACCATATACCTTCTAAGTACTTTCATCCATGTCCATTTAGGTCTTCCTCTTACCCTTTTAGAGTCTTCCACTTCAAACAGATCACCCTTTCTCACCGGTGTTGTACTAGGTCGACATTGCACATGGCCAACCCACCTAAGTCTATTTTTCGTCATCTTGTCGTATATTCGGGCCACCCCTAGGTTCTCTCAGACATATTCATTCCGAATTCTATCATTTCTTGTCTTGCTACTCGTCCATCTTAATTCCTCATCTCAACCGTTCTGTAGAACTTCCCCTTCAGTTTCATTGGTATACGACGATCACATAAAATTCTGAAAGCACATTTCAACTTTGCCCAACCAGTTCTAGTTCCATCTATGACATCTTCTTCAATCTCTCCATTCTTATGGAATATCGACCCCATATATCGAAATATTCTCTTGTACGTACTTCTTAGTCATTAATCTTAATGACTACCTCGTTTCCAATCCTATTCTTACTAAATTTGCATTCCATATATTTTGTCTAAGTCCAACTAATTTTAAAACTTTAGATTCTGGAGCATCCTTCTAAAGTTCTAAATTTATGTCATTTCTAGTCTCATCAATCAAAACTATGTCATCTGCAAACAATATATACCATGATACTTCATCCTATAGATGCCTAGTTAATTTGCTCATAACCAAAAGAACGAGGTATGAGGCTCTATGCTAAGCCTTGATATAGACCTATTGTCATTGAAAACTCACTTGTCTCTCCACTAGTTGTCCTCACGCTAGTTAGTGCACCCTCATACATATCTCTCACCATGTCAATGTATCCTCTAAAGACTCATTTCTTTTCCATCACCCACTAAATTAACTCGCTAGGTACCCTATCGTATGCTTTCTCTAATTCAATAAAGATCATGTGGAAGTCTTCCCTCTTCTCCTTAAACTTCTCAAATCAGTTTTCTAAATAGGAAATAGCTTCAATTGTTGAGCTCTCTTGCATAAAACGAACTAATTTTTTGAAAGACTCGTTTCTTGTCTTAGTCGTTACTCAATCACTCTCTTCCACAGCTTCATAGTTGGCTCATGAGTGTGAGCCTTCGATAGTTCGTATAATTCTATAGGTGTCTTTTGTTCTTGTAAATAGATACCACAAGTTTTTCTCTATTTATCTAACATTTTCTTTGTTGTCGACCTCTAGTTGAATAGCTTGGTTAACCAGAATTCACAAATCTCTCCCATGCCCTTCCAAAACTATTGGGATACCATTTGGTCCTAAAGTCTTTCCTATCTTCATCTTTCTCAAAGCTTCTTTGACTTCAGATATCCTAATCCTACAAATATATCTATGACCTCCGATCTTATGTATGTCAAAGGTTCGTCCTAGCCCTGTGCTCCCATAATGTTCGTCACTTAACAAATTTGAAAAATAAGTTCTCCACATTTTGTTGACCTCATCTTCCTTCATGAAGAACTTTTGATCCTCACTCTTAATGCATTTAACATGATCTAGATTCTTACACTTTCTCTCTCATTTTTTCCAGTTTGAAGACATCTTTTTCACATTTTCTTGTTCCCAATTTATTGTATAGATCATCATATACCTTAAGCTTAGCTTTACTTACTATGTTCTTAGCATTTTTTTAATCATTGTTTATATTCTTCTAAGTTTTGATCATTTGATGATAGATATGATAGATACTTATAAAGACTAGCAAATAGTTCATAATACTCAATTAATGATATCATGGAAGATAAGAAGTGTCATTTACATGATTCACCACGATTCTAAAGTAAAAAATAATAATGCACGAAACATATGATGGATCACAAATGCTTTTAATTCAACACCAAAATTGAAATCCCTATGGTTTTGCCCACCATGCCATTGGGTCTTAGGTGTAGTGCTCTGCCATACCTTCCATTTCCCAAAGTCACCCAATCCAATTGCGAGTCCAGAAGAATCCGTTCTAGTACGCATGTCAGTACGTCTTCGACAAAAGTACGGGGACCCTTGTTGAAGAGTCCATGTAACATAGCTAAAATTCATATTACTTGTCTAGTCTTCAAGTACTGACATGCGTACTAGTCCCACTTATTTGATAATTAATTGAGTTATAAGGCTTTACAAACAACTTTGCATGTCATCATATATTGCTGATGGGGAGGAAATTAGGTTCCAAGCTCGAATATTTGGTATCTCGTTGTCAACTATGCCACTCTAACTGATGTTCTCTTGTTTGGCGCTGACCTAATGAACTATTTATCAAGGGTAGAACAATACGCAACATTTAGGGTTTTTAAAAGGCTTTGATGTTTTATTGTTCTAATAAAATGATTCATTAGTTTCCTCATTGTATCGATTCCTTGTCCATTTTTAATACAAGAAAAGGTCAAAATTTATAAATTTTGAAACAACTTCCCATGGTCATCAATATTAGGAATTCAGAAGTTCAGCTAGTTTCTCTAATATATGTTCTTAATTTTCCTTATTTGGCTAAAACAAAGTGGAAATCATATTTTTTTTAATTAAATTTGAGGTGAATATTTTGTCAAAGTTTTTGAGCGAGCAAGAATTGGCCGAAAGAATTTGAAAAAGGAGAGTTAATGGTACCATGTTTAACTCACCAATTTAATGTTCAAGAATTATATGCATGTGTAATGAGTATGTAGGTTAGGTACTAGGTGGCTTAGGCCATTAAATCTCTCCCTTTCTGGGAAGTGGCACTAGTTGTGTGTGATTGAAAATTTTGAGGATCATCTTGGAAAGCTAGAATGGTTTAGTAGATAGGAATGTGGGTTGATGAATCTTTTGTAGCTTGGCATCCCTAAGGTGGGGAAAGAATTTTTGAAGGACATGTTGTAGCTGGACAGGTTTTTGGGGTGATGTGTGATGTGACATTGGTTTGGTGGTTTGGATTTGAGGCGTATGGAACTATTTAAGAGTATTGGTGGCACAACTTAGATTCTAGTTGAAGCTAGTTTTTGTGTTATTGTACTTACGGACCTATGTGAGTCTATTAAACATCAATAATTATTGCTCCTACATTTCCTGGATATGCTACAAAGGTACTCCGCTCTGCAATTTGGTTGATTATTTTCATGAACCTTTAATACCTTTTGGTATAGACCATATGGTCCTGACTAGATGCTCCAAATTATTTGAAGGACTTATTATTTGATAATAAATTTGTCATTTTAATTGACCGTCAAGAGCCTGAAGGTAGAAGGTTTACTCAAGTCTTAGTTTTGGTGTTAAGGCTTAAAAGATTCAAGTTACCCAATCAGACTTTTTTTTGTTTGAACATTGCTTTTTTCAGGTGGTAGCATTATGTCAAGCACCATTCCTGCTAGATGATCCTAATGTGGGACTTCTATTTCCTGCGGATGCTATCGCAAGAGCAACACATTATCTTGCTATGACATCTGGTGGTTTGGGTATGTTTTAAGATTCACTTAAATACATGCATGGCACTCATTCTTTTCTCTTTTTTTTTTTCTTTTTAAGTATTTGTCAGGGTTGCATCCTCCACAATCTGATAGCATTGCATGTTTCTCAAACAGTACTTTTGTTAGCTGATATTTTAAATATTATGAAACCAATCAAAACACGAACTTTAGAGTGCCCTACATGTATTATCAAATCCACATGGTTAAATCTTTTTCTATCATAAGGTTATTATTCCGTCTTTATAGATTTGATGTTATGTTAAGTATGGAATAGGAATTCTGGGTGGTCCCACTCATTCTCTAACACTGTCCACCATTTCCTTGAATGGTGATGACTCTAATGGACTACGGTTTTCCATGGTCCATTTAATTGTTGTGTTCTTTGAACCCTTTCTACAAAATCACATTGTCGTTTCTATTGTTTTGCCAAGTTCCATGCCAAAAAGTGTGTTTTGGAGGACAAACTGCTCTTGGTTCTGACCATCCTACTTCTGTTCAGGAGGCACTGCAACTCGGGACTGGACCCGACAAAACCTGGTCATACATAACCAAAAAAATTATCAGGCAGGACAACATATAATTGTACCATGCTGATTACGATTTTTTGTACTACTAGGTGCTTACAGTGATTCTAGAGGTCTCCCAGGGATAAGAAAGGAAGTAGCTGAGTTTATTGAAAGACGTGATGGCTATCCAAGGTAATCTGAATTGGTATGAAGTGTCCCAAATAGACTATTTCTCAACATAATTGTATGTGATGGCTTTTGTTTTGATGTTTTTTGATCTCTCTCTTTGCTTATTTTGTTTTAAAACTTTCTTTTTTTTTCTATCACTCCAAAAGAAAATTATTTACAATTCTAGGTAGAAAAGAAACAGAAATTAATCCAGAGAAAAAAGAGCGTTAATGTTTTCAACAGTCTTTACTGTCATTTTCATTCGCTTTATTTCTCCATGATAAGACTTATTTTTTGTTCTTTCTTCTGTGATTATTGAAATATTTTTTGGATTTGTTCAAACGGAGCAACCAGATTGTGTCTTATCATTGGAACTCTATTTTCTTGCTATATGGTGTGACAGCTACTAGACTTTAAACCAATAATTGCTCTCTCCTGAAATAAAAGAAGTTGTTTGGAGGATTTTCTTTAATGAAGACCATAATCATGCAATTCTCAATTATAACAAAAAGAGGCGAATCACCAACCATTGATATCTTATCCTGCAAACAACTGTATATTAATGACCAACCACACCAATGCATTAAAAGAGAAATGAAAAACTTAAAAGATCTTGTGTAAATTTCAGTTTTGATGTTTCAACAAACATTTGATCAAATGCTTTCATATGCGTAGATATTTTAATTATTCACAAGCATCTTTAAACCAACCTTTTGCATTGCGAGACAGCTGAGACTTCTATAGTGGGTTGTGAAATTGGATTTGAACCTGAAACCTCATGCTTGTGGCGAAGATTCAAAACCTGCATGATGTTTTTGATTGGGTTACAAACATAGGATGCAGAGCGTCATTAACATACAAGCAAAATATTCTCAAAATGTTGATCCTGCCATGCTTAATGGTCCTAGTGGCCAACATTCATATAATTGGTGTACATATCAGGGATTTGCCACTTTATGTCAGAATTGACATTTGGAAATAATTAAGGAATAATTGCTAAATTTGGGATTTTTTTTTCCCCAAAGTTCGACAGATATTGTAATTACAACTTCTAAGACATGGTTTTGGTTGACATCTTTTGCAGTCAAATTTATGAGCCCAAATAACTGCAGTCATAAATGAAACATCCCCTCGGCATGAAATTATATCAGGGAAATGGGCAAGAGAATGCACCATAGATATAATGGCCCTTATTTCCTTTATAACACCATTTTAACAGGTAGAATGGAAATAATGGATATTATAACAGAAAAAGCCATTTTTGGCAAGACTTTATTTTGAAAAAATAGATATTATTCTGAGATAATCCCTGTTACCTTCTACATTTTCTTGCTACCCCCCACCCCTTTTATAACAGAATGGAACTATCTTGCTGAACTCATAATCAACTGAATTATTATAAATAAGAAATGTCTTGTGTGTGACGGATTTGTGTGTGTGTGTGTGTGAGCGAGAGAGAGAGAGAGAGAGAGAGAGAGAGAGAGTCAAAAAATTAATCTACATTTATTATTTTAAAATACAAATTGCATACGTAATTTCTCACAAGAAGATTCTCTGCACTCTATTCACTTCTAGATGTAGAACCTGACAGTGTTTGTTGTATCTTCTGTAGTGATCCAGAACTTATATATCTCACTGATGGTGCCAGCAAAGGTGTAATGCAGATCTTGAATGCCATAATCCGTAATAACAAGGATGGGGTATTACTTCCTCCCTAAAGATTTATAAAGTCTCTTATTATATTCAGAGACTTTGCATCTTTCCATGCTTCAGTTTCCTAAGAAAGAACAGCTTTTAGTACTATCAGGCAGGCTAATGTCATTCAAGTAAACAAAAGTATGAGCTATTTCTACCATGATGACCGGACCAATTCAGTCTTTGTTACTTTTGTTCAACATTTGTAGTCTTGTCCCAATCAATTTAAATAATCGCATGACATTTTAATAGGTGGTAACTCAAGTAAAATAGTTTTTAATATCATTGTACCTTTCTTTTTCTTCATAGCATTGCATAAATTTATTGGAAGTTTGATTTTGTCACTCTCCTGAGAGAGAGGATGACTATTCCATAAGTCTTGGTATTTTATCTATTCAATAAGTTATGATGCGTAAAGCGCAACAAGTGGACAAAGTGGTCTTATAATTGGAAGATGTGAAACCTAGGAGGGCTTCCAATAAGAACAAGAAGAGCAAGCCTTTTGTGGGATATTTTCTTGTTAGTATAGGGTTAATTTATGTCATTTTTAATTGCTGGACCAGTTAGGACTTCTTAGTCATTTTATTATAGTTACTATGATTTATTTTAAAAGTCACTTAAGTTAGGACATATTGTTCAATTTATTATTATGTATGGATAATTATTGTCTTTTGAATATTAAAAATGATATAAAACTGGTGCTTGGGAGATTAGAGCCTCATTAATGTGACTCTCTTTCAAAAAAAAGGAAGGAAAATCCCTAGGCTTTCAAAACCCTAGTTGGGTTTGGGAAGAAACCCTAGGTTTCTTTGACTTATTGGTCGTGTTTGGCCTGAATTACTACTGTTTTTATATTTTTCTTCAATTTTCCTATATCAATTTGGTATCAGAGTTCAGGTTTTCTTCAACAAGAAGGCTAGGAAACTACCTACCTGAAAATTATGTACAATCCCTTTATCATAGGATAAATATTCTTCGTCAGGGAGAAAAGAGCGTATAGGAGTGCATTGAGGAATTTTATCAGTTGATGGCTCGTAATGGTGTGGTTTAAAGAGCAGAATAGTCCTTAGCTCTCTGTATTGGAGGATTGAGAACATCTATACAAGATGTGGTGGTTTTACGATGTTATGGACCTTAGATAAAGCTTACAACTTAGCAATTATGGTTGAAGCTCAGTAGAGGTGCCCACCAAAGGGAGCACAGCCCAAGGTGGTACAAGTGTTAGTGGAAGCGATTTCAATGAAAAAAATGGAATTTAGTAGCTAGATAGCTCTTCAGGCATCCTAGTTCATCCAAACTACTGGATATTGTGGGTGTTGGGAGCGGTTCTAGCCTCCTGAATCGCCCAATCAACAACATTATTAAGTACTTTAAGTGTTCAAGAATTCGACTTTAGTTCCCGAATAAAAAATTTGTGAACCTTGCTGAGGAGTTTCTCGAAGAGCACAACAAGATATCGTTTGATGGAGACCTTGTTTATGATGACCTGAGGAAGAAGGTCCTAGAGTATCATTTAGTGACCACTAGCACAGCATGATTAGCCCCGAGTAGTGGACAAGGAACTGGGAAGGGACTTTTTCCCCCAAATCCTTGATGATTGGTGTGATTTCATGGGTTAACCAATCTTTGATAAGGGTCTTATCGTTGATGATGATTTGGTGGGCAATATTATCAATGGTAACAACAAGGTGAAGGCAAGGAGGATCAAGGAGATGAGAGTGGTAGTAAGGATGTTTCTTTTTGATGTCTTGCCTTGAATATGGGATATAATATGAGGTGCCCCCCAAGGGCTTGGTGGTATTTTCCTATGAGCTTTTTGTTAGTGAATTCAACATAAAGATGCCCATCGAATGGTTGATTATGTGATTCCTGATGTTGGGGCTCAGCTTCAGTCATTGTTTTGTTTCCGTTGGAGAACCCTTGTATTTAATCACTAAGTGCGAGCTGAATGAAATTTCGGGAGTAATGCAACATTAATCTTGAGTCGCTTCAAAGTTCAAGATAGAGTAATCTGCGATGTCTTCCGGACTAAGTATGTTGTGCTTATGTACTACAAGTAGGACAAACCCAATGGGCCTTAAAATGGTTGATCCAATGTCTAAAGGTTGCAGTAACATGGCACGACTTGATCTTGAGTCTCATTAATGTGGGACATTGGGTGATGGTGTAGCTCAAGAAGGGAAGACATCCAACAGGCAAATACAACAAGATGAATGATCGCAAGGTGGGACTGTTTGAGATTTTGAAGAAGATGGGCAACAATGCTTACAAGGTTTCTTTGCCTTCACACATGGAGAATTCAGATATCTTCATCATTGCTGATTTGTACCATAGTTGTGGGAACCTTGGGGGTAAGGTCATGGTCCCACCTTAGGAACTCGATCCTGCGGTTCCTCTAAGAGATCTTAGAGGGAACTGGGTTTAGAGAAATAGGGATCTCGCTCCCTATAAAATGGGATCTCAATCTACATGCTTCTAGAAACCCTCCAAGGAGAGGAGCTATACTATTAATTGAACTACTGTTCCTCTCGTTGATATTACAAATTCATTTTTTTAGAATTTGTTAAACTGTGGTCTATATCAAATCGCGCTATACTAGGATTGTCGTATTAAAAAACAACATTTTAATGTTATTGGAAGCTAATTTATGATATTATTAAATCGTATTATTGAAAAAATTGGAGTACTATAACTATAACATTGGTAATAAGGTAAGATGCATGATAATGGATCAAAAAGGCATTGACGTGATCCTAATTTTATCATATACTATTAATTGATCTCCTTTTATGTGTAGTGGAGCTTAGACCCCCCCCCAAGCCAAAAGCTTGATCCCAGTGACATGGGATCTCAGTCCCAGGTATGCTAGGATCTAGCTCCTTAACTTGTTCGATGTATGGATGTCTATCCTAATCCTAGGGAGCTTCCATCCTATGGAGGTTTGGCGTTCCCTGAATTGATCCCATTCCCACCTCCAACAACTATGATTTGTACTAGTATCATGGGCCAAAAATGGATAAAGATGAAGGTCCTAACTCGAGGGTGAGTTCTCCTCAACCCGGGGACAGTGATGATGCAGATAGTGCAGCAAGTTGAAAAACTGATCAGTAGCCCCTATGAAAACTGCAGATTCGTCCCAATTCTAACACAATTTGGAGGATGTGAACTATAGTTGGGCTTCTAAGTAGAACAAGAAGAGCAATTATTTGGGATATTTTCTGGTTATTTTACATTTAATTTCAACTATTTCTAATCGATGGACCAGTTAAGATGTTTTTAATCATATTATCTATTGTCAGTGTCATTTATTTAAAAGTCACGTATATTAGGACATGCAGGTCAATTTATCATTTGTATGGAAAATTATTGTCTTTTGAACGTTGAAAGAATAAAAGTGTTGCGTGGGGGGGTGGAGGCTCATTCATGTGACTCCCTTCAGAGAAAAGGGAAGGAATAAACCCCAGGCTTTTGCAATTGCTGGCTTAGGGAAGAAAAAAACGTTGGTTTCTTTTAATTATTGCTTGTCTTTGACATGAATTGCTGTTGTTTTTCTGTTCTCATTCAATTTTCCTACATCAAGAAGTCTTGGTATTTTGTATATTACATAATTCTTGGTATTCAATCTCCCTATCCATGTATCTGGTCAGCCCTGGTTTTTACTCGAACCCCAAAAACCCTTTCTCAAGACCACGGTCACGATGTGCGTGTGTGCAGCTAAAGCCAACAAAAGAAAGATTTTAAAGGGTGTGAGGCGGGACCTACCTCAGGGGTCGGGGTTCGTGACACACCCGGGCGTGTGAACAGCCCTCTCAGATCATGAATCGGAAAGCCCCTTTTCCTCTCGGCTCGGTTCGGCTCTAGTTCCCTTGCTTCATGCTGTGCCTTAGTAAATACACACGTATGAGATGGTTGGTTGACGGGTCAATAACCCCTGGCTTGTCGTAAGGATATTTACGAGCAATAGGAAAAGAAAGGGGGGCGATGGGACTGGTTTTAGTGGGAAGACCAAGAAAAGAGGGAGATGAATGAAAATGAGGAAGAAGAAGAAGAAGAAGAAGAAGAAGAAGAAGAAGAGGAAGAGGGAGAAGAAGAAGAAGAGAAGGAAGAGGGAGGAGAAGAAGAGAGAACCACTCATGAGTTCAGCAGCCTTTCGATGCCACCTCCCCTAGGAGGCATCAATGGTTGACAGAAAGGTATCAGACCGAGGCCTGAATACCTCGGAGGATTCTTAAAGGAACTATACTGTGGGTCAAGCCCAAGCAGGATGAACCTCAGAAGAGCCTCCAAATGAGTGGGTGAATAAAAAAAGAAGGGGAAGAGAGAGAAGAGGAAGAAGATAAGAAGAAGAAGAAGAAGAATTGATTAAGAGAGATAAGAAGATGAAGAGAGAAAAGAAGAAGTACAGAAAGAAGAAGAAGAAGAGACCAATCGTCAATTCGATAGTCTTTCGGCGCCACCTCCCCTAGGAGGCATCGACGGTTGACAAAAAGGTATCAGACCGAAGCCCAAATACCTCGGAGGATTCTTAAGGAACTATACTGTGGGTCAAGCCTAAGAAGGATGAACCTCAGAAGAGCCTCCTAATGAGTGGGTGAATGAAGAAAGAAAGTGAAAAGAGAGAAAAGGAAGAAGATAAGAAGAAGAATGGATTAAGAGAGAGAAAAAGAGGAAGAGACCACTCGTCAATTCGATAGCCTTTCAGCGCCACCTCCCTTAAGAGGTATTAACGATTGACAGAAAGGTATCAGACCGAAGCCTGAATACCCCGAAGGGTTCTTAAGGAACGATACTGTGGGTCGAGCCCAAGCAAGATGAACCTCAAAAGAGCCTCCTAATGAGTGGGCCAATAAAGAGAGAAAGGGAAAAGAGAGAAGACGAAGAAGATAAGAAAAGAATAAGAATAAGAAGAAGGAGAGAAGGAAGAAGAAGAGGAAGAAAAAGAAGAGATTGCAAAAGAGAAGAAGAGAGAAAAAGAAATAGGAAGAAGTAGATGCTGAAGGCAAAGAATAGATTGAAAGAGAGGAGGGGAGACCACTCAATGCTTGGCTAGGTATCCGTCCGTAGATCACTGAAGGAATTTACAGCGACCAAAGTACTAGGCCCCAAGGAAAAGAATGATCCAGATGAAAAGGTGGATGAAAGAGAGACAAGAAAAGAGAGAAGAAGACCACTCAATGCCTGGTTAAGTATCTGTTCGTAGACCACTGAAGGAATTTACAACTATTGAAGTACTAGGCCACAAGGCAAAAGAGGGATCTGGATGAAAATGTGGATGAAAGAGAGACGAGGAAAGAGAGAAGAAGACTGATCAATACCCGACCAGGTATCTGCTCGTAGACCACTGAAAGAATTTACAACGACGGAAGTATTAGGCCCCAAGGCAAAGAGGGATTCGGATGACAATAAGGGGGATGAAAGAGAGACGAGAAAAGAGAGAAGAAGACCACTCAATGCTCGGCCAGGTATCCATCTGTAGACCACTGAAGGAATTTACAACAGCCGAAGTACTAGGCCCCAAGGCAAAAAGGGATCCGGATGAAAAGGTGAATGAAAGAGAGAGGAGAGGGATGAGAGAGAAAAAAGAAGAAAGAGAGAAGAGTTAGAGAGAGAGACTGAGAGAAGTGAGGGAGAGAGGGTCGGGCCGGCAGTCTAGCCGTCAGTCCAGATTGAGGGGGGAGAGAGAGAGAGAGAGGAGAGGAAGAGAGAAGAGGAGGGGGAGAGGGTTGGGCCACTATCTGGCTGCCAGTCCAGATT
>NW_006497889.1:227600-237840 GCF_000471905.2 Amborella trichopoda
GAGAGAGAGGGGAAGAGGAAGGAGAGGAGAGAGGGGGAAAGGGTCGAGCCGACAGTCAGGCTGTCGGTTCAGATTGAGAGGAGAGAGAGAGGGAGTGAAAAGATAGAAGAGTAGGGGAAGGGGTCAGGCCGACGGCTTGGTCGCTGGTCCAGATTAAGCGGAGAGAGAGAGGGAGAGGAGAGGGTCGCGCCAGCGGCCTAGCTACATGTCTGGACGAGAGAGGGAGAGATAGGGAAAGAGGGAGAGAGAGAGGGAGAGGAAAGAGAGAGAAGAGAGGGGGAGAGGGTCGGGATGGCTGCCTGGCTACTTATCCAGACGAGAGGGAGAGAGATAGGGGGAGAGAGGGATGGCCGCCGGCCTAGATGGAGGGCAAGAGAGAGAAAGGAGGGAGAAGGAGGAGAGAGAGAGAGAGAGGAGAAGAAAGAAGGGAGAGAGGAGAAGAAAGAAAGGAGAGAGGATAGATTGAGAGAAAAGAAGGGGGAGAGAGGAGAGAGAGAGGAAGAGAAGAGAATAAAAGAGAAAGAAGAGAGAGAAGAGAGGTAGATCGGGTACCTAGATGGGTGAGGTAGTGGCTTGAACCCGCCGGTTAGGTATGCTCCCACGGTTCCTTGAATGCTCTTGAGAAACTTGAGTCTTCTGGGCAAAGGCTAGGGTGTAGACTAGCTTGGATGGATTAAGCTAGGGTGTATAGATGGTTTGGGTTGGGTAAGGTGATCTAAGGACTATGATTTAAGCTAGACTATTACTTATGGTAATGGGAATATGGATTATGGTTGGGAGAGTATAAGTGGTATGGAGTATGGTTAGTGTGGTCTACGGTCTAGGGTTAGAGTAGTATGGGTAGTGTGGTCCAAAGTTGGGTTAGGGTGGTCCAAGGGTATTCTCTCACTAGCAAAATATTTCTCTCTCCTCTCTCTTGAAGTAAGAAAGTAACTCAAGCTCAAAGGGGCAAAGCTTATGATTTTTTTTATCAACTTTCCAACTTAGGAAGCTTAGGGTTACAAAATGACATAAAGTACTTATATGTGATCTCCACAAAACAAGGGTGGATGGCCAAAAGACAATAAAATTGCTAAAGAAAGACATTAAAATGAATAAAATAATCAATCCTGTTTTTGTGCATTATGACCATTTTGCCCTTGGCCAGAATCATGGAAATGACAAAACTATCCCTTCAAAAGGGGCCTCTTGCCATAGCCATGCCTCGAGGCCTTTTTCAGTGCTCTACGGTGACATTTTGGACAATCAATCATCATAGAAATTATGGTCGTCTTGAGATGAGTGATTTGGTATCCCTTATTGAGCTTGAATCAAATTTTTGAGGTTGATCCCAAAATACAGCCAAACCCATATTCTTGAAATTTCGCTTATTCGATCTTGCTCATTTTGCCATGTTTTTTGTCACTTTCTTTATCACGAATCCAAGGGAAAATCGTTGTGACCATTTTGCAACGAAAACTCCCCGATTTGGAGATCGGAGGATCACTTTTCTAATTTTGAAGGTCACCGAAACTGGGATTCCAACAACAAGAAAATGGGATTCTGGTGACCAGAAAATATGCCTTCTTGCGAACTCAAATCAGGTACCTTCCTGACCTCAATCCCATGCAAATCATACCTCAAATTGATGCCCTTCGAGTCACGGTCGCAATGGACTCATTCATGGGCCTATCTGACATCGGGGCTTTAAGGAATGGCCATGGGAGTAAGAGGACCTCATGCCTCAAAAATTCTGCATTTTCATGTTTTTCAAGCAACATCTCTCTAAGATTTCTCCCCATCTGGGAGCCCTTACCATGCATCCCATATATCAAAAAGTGTGCATTGATGAGACACACGACATCTGAAATTTGGGCGCAACTGGGTTCAAGGTGAAGAAGTTATGCCCTCCCAAACAATTCCCATTTTCAAGAAACACAGTTTGCATATCCATTTATGGGAACTGGTTCATTGAGGCTGCACAAAAATAGTGTAAAACCTTCCTATTTTGGATAAGTTGGGCTTAAAATGGTCCAAAAGTGTCCAAGTAAGCTGAAAATTGATATTTGGGGTTTGTTTGGCCTTTTGAATCCAATGGTAGTGGTCTGGTGCTCATTTGAGACCTTGACAATATAGCTCCAGTTATGATGTACTTTTCAACATGTTAGAAAGTGGCACTATGAAATGTAATTTTCATATTGACCTGTCTTATCTTTATTGGATTGGGACGAAACTTGGCAGGCATCTTTGGGTCATCAAACGCTACCTTCTCATGCTTTTTGAGGTCAATCTAGCACCTTTTGGAATTCTTCTAAAATTAGGCTTATTTAGTCAGGGCTTCCGAAGTCCTTAGGCATTTTGGGTACCTGTGGGTTTAGGTTACCATTGGATCCTCCTTTATTCGTGTTAGGGATGCAAGTGCGTCAAAAATACCCTACAACAGTATTGCCATTCTGATTTGATGTCAAGATTATGTACTACATGATTAGGCTCTATTTGGATGGACCATTTAATAATAAATCGCGACATTCATTCCTTTTCCTAATTAGTAGTGAAGAATTGCTTTCCTTGGTCCACTCCACTTTTCACTGATGAGTATCTTTTGTACCCCTGCTTATTACAAAACACTGCCAAAATGTCCACAACATCTGAAAAAACCTGTTTTTCACATATTGATAAATGACCACCTTCCTCAGTGGAATTGTAAAAGCCATCCAACTGGGGCCTTAATGTACTTCATGATTTTGCTCTAGAATCATGCCTTCATATGCAGGACACAGCAGCTGCGTTCCACACTTCTGCATTTATTTCTTAACATTAGTTAGAAAGGTGGCACTTGTGTAGATAGGTTTTACTTTTACATCTAGATCTCTAGATTCAGGGCACAGCAGCACTGTATTGATTTCTTATTTGCCTTATTCAGTAAGGTGGCTTTCGCTTGCATAAGTATTACTTCTATGCCAGTATATTTGGTGTTATTGACTTATCGACTTGGATTATTATTTCGCAAGAAGTATAGGAGTTCAAGATTGTTAGGGCCATTCTATATATGGTGAAGCCTCTCATACGAACATAACCATTAAAAGTAAAAATGAATTCCTTGTATAAATTCCCTATTTTCCTTCTTGTATATTTTGCAGCATGTTTATATTAAAACAAAGGAATACTTTGCACCATAGGTTGCGGACTCGTGACTTAGTGGCAACTCAAAAGAGTAATTCTGTGGAGTTTGCTTGCAACTTGTGTAAATCTGTATCAATTTGAGTCATTCAGGTCATGGCTTAATAACTTTATATGTTTACATAATTAAGTATGATATTTGTACACAAGTAAGATGGTTTAAGCTAGCAAGTCGAAAGAGTCACAAAAGTTGAAATGCATTGGAGAAATTCAGTGGACAATTGTTTCACATTTGGTGTTATTATACCATTGCTAAATAATATTTTTGAATGCTAAAATATTCAAGGCAAGCTCAAATCATGGCAAAATGCATGTTTTTTCTTCTCTTAATGCTTAACTGCAACAAGTCTCTCTCTCTCTCTCTCGCTCTCTCTCTCTCTTTCTCTCTCTCTCTCTCTCACACACACATACACATAAACACTCACACAACATGCACAAGTACTGGTGCTGTGAATTCGGTACATATATCCTTGTAAAAATCCTGAAATGATGACCTGTACTTTAGTGACTGGATTATAGTTTTAGCTTTTTTTTATTGTTTCTCTGTCCGAAAGCAATTTTTTCTCTTCCATAGTTTGGCTCTTAATTGATTCCTGATGACAATTTTCGTGCAGATCTTAGTTCCAGTTCCACAATATCCACTATACTCAGCTACAATAGCTTTATATGGTGGTTCTCTTGTTCCATACTACCTTGAAGAGTCTGCGAATTGGGGTCTTGACATAAAAAACCTACGCCAGTCAATAAGTGAGGCCCGATCGAAAGGAATTGAAGTGAGGATGTCTTCTTTTATCTTATCCTTCTCCTTGAATCCTTTCTGGTCTTGTAAGAGTGCTTCCAATTTTTTTAGACTATTAGCTCAAAACTGTTTCTCAATTTAATTACCCTTGGATCAATCAATACCTTGAATGCACCTTCTACAATCAACAAGATTTGTGGCTTTCTGGGTTTTCCTTAATCATTTTTGTAAGAAGAGATTTTCCAACTACATTCTTGTTGGTTGGAATATTTAGTTTGACAAAGGAATTATAAAAATGCATTGTCAAATCCCATGAGCTTATATTTTTCAACTGTTACAAAAGTTAGCTTTTTCTGGTTTATTGCCTTATGTGATGATTATTGTTCTACTCAAAATGTCTTCTTTCATACTACAATCTCATTATCATGAAGATTGTGCAGATATTTGGATATTGGCAGCAAGTCTTAGTCCCATTTTTATCTGGCTACTTGTAAATTGTTGGACAGTTTTGGACAATAAAGCTTAGTCTACTTAACTTTTATTTTTTCTGTTTTCATACTCCAATGTCACAGTCGTGTTGTGCTGCGTATGGCTAGTTGTTGGTAATTTTAGTTCATGGTGTCTATGGTGGTGATGTCCATATTTGGATTGGTGTCTCTGATTCAACTATTGTGGAGGCCTCTGTCCTCCTGGAAGGCCTCAGGAAGTTAGATACTACCTGGCGGCAGTATGTTACCATTGAAGGCAACCCTTACAGTGTTATAGCCTGGGCCTCAGACATTGCCCTGGACAGTATCTTCGAAGAAATCTGTTATCTCACAAGGAATCTACACATCTCGTGGAATCACGTTTGGAGAGAAGCAAATGGTGAGGCTAATTCTCTGGCAAAGGCAGACGCAACCTTGTCTAATGCCAACCTTAGACACCTCTAGGGAACCTTTGCTTGGTCTCCTATCACAGATTGGAATCGATATATTGGCTCGATTCATGTAAAGCTTTTTTGACATATCTATGGTTTTGCACAGGGCACCCGTTTGTGGGTCGCCTTTTTTTTGGGCGGAACCCATCTGTGGGTATCCTGCCCCCTCGCTTCATACTTTCTGTACTCCTTTTAAGTTTAATACAGTTAACATATTCAAACAAAAAAAAAAAAAAAATTGTAGGACTAGATGTCTCTTACTTTTGAGTTTTTCTTATTAAAATTGAAGGATGTATTTTTGAAACTTGTGATATTATATTTAAGATTTTAAAGTCTTTTTAGCGATTCTTGGGCTTTCTTTTATGTTTTTAGGATTTTAGAAGTTGTTTAGAAAAGCAGTTAGAGTGCTTATGGAATATGTTGTTTATCATGAGGAAAAATAGCATTACAATTTTTGTTTTAATTAGGAATTTTATTTTAATAAGAATTAGGATTTCTTGGTCTCTAAGTAAGGTCTTCTATTATAAATAGGGGTCTGTGTAGAAAATTTAGAAGAGAGTTGAGGTTTGAAATCTTATTGACCAGTGTGAAGCATTGAATCCTAGCTTGTATTCTTCCTCTTTATTTTCCAATCAATAGACTATTTGATTTTCTTCCCTGCAAAATTCTTTTGGCATCAATTGGTATTAGACCCAAGGACTCGTGGTCAGCAGGGGTGGGAATCTTTGATCAAGTCTATGGTTCGCTGAATTTAGGCCAAGGTGTGATGATTGCAGCAAAAAATTTGTTCATTTCAGCCCAAAGATTATTGATTTTAGCCTAGAATTCACGGATTTCAGACTAAGGTGTTTTATTCTCTGCCAAGGATTTGTGATATTGGCAAACCTATGGCAAACATGGAAGGGGAACTCTCATAGATCTACTATGTGGTGCCCAAGATGAAGATATTTCAAACCTCAAAAGGGCAAGTTCAATAGTTAGCACAACAACTCGTGGGTGTCACTCATGGGCGAGATGGTGATCTTTTGCCCATGAAGATGTTGATTAGAACTCTTTTCATGGCCCACATGAGGAAGCGAGTGAAGAAGAAGGTGATAGAGGACCTAGACGTGGAGGACATCACTACAGGGTTTTCGATTTGATGGTAAATTCTGATTTGACAAGCATAATTTGACTCATAACCATAAGAGGTAATCACGCTGCTTGTGAGTACAATTTAGTTCATGACATTAAGGAGGCAGACCGTGGAGAACTTTTATTTTTATCCAGTTGTCAAAATCAGCAGGTTTTAGACTAGGATTCAACACCAATCTTCAACATAAGCTCAGATGAAGAATAAGATCTTAAAGGATACTGGATCTACAATTGTGTACAAAATTTCGTGGTTGAAACGATCTTTGAGCAAAAAGAAAATGAAGGGCTCCAAGGAGAATCAAGAGGTGAAGTTGTTGATTCGACGACGAATCTAGTACTCATCTCGAAGATGCACCTTGGTCTGTTCTAGGGCTGAACTGAGGCAATTTTGATAAGTTGATGTTGCTAAATTGAGGGAAATCCAACAAATTTGTGTGGCAGAACAAACTCTATCGACATGTAATGACCTTTTCCTCAAGGTGCTCTCAAAAGGGTTTATTTGCTTGCTGATTTCAAAGACCCGTTCTCAATACATAATCGTAGTATTTTGATTGAGCTAATAACCCACAGGTCCAAGGATTCGAAGCATAATGTTTGGGTTGAAAAAGGTTGCAGGATTAATGCAAATTTCATCTTAGCCTACTTCAAAACTTGAGGGCAAGTATTTGCCAACCAGGGGAGTCTGATGCAAGATAAGATGCCTCTTATTTTTTAATTTTTCTTACTAAGTTTTAGGGAGATATTTTTTATTTTTTCGTGTTTTAATTTTTTTTAAGGGATCCTAGGGTGTTTTTATATTTTTAGGATTTTAGAAGTTGCTTAGAAAAGTAGTTAGTTGGGATAAGGCTCATATGATGATGATTTAGAATAGAAGCTAGAGTACTTGTGAAGTATGTTGTTTAATCACGGGTCAAAATGTCATTACAAATTTTGTTTTAATTAAGACTTCTATTTAACTAGAAATAGGATTTCTTCACCTTTAAGCAAGGTCTTTTATTATAAATAGGGGTCCATATAGAGAATTTATAAGAGAGTTAAGTTTTGAGATCTTATTTTGTTTTAACCAGTGCAGAGCCATTGAAGCATGGCTTGTAGACGCCTTATTTAATTTTTCAATCAATATATTATTTGATTTTCTTTCGTGTGAAATTCTTTCTACATCAAACATTGAACTACAATGCTCTAAGATTAGGTTTGATAATAACTTTGATTCTTTACTGGCTAAATAACCATGACACACATGTTGGTAGAGGATGATGTGTTTGCTTGGAATGGGTATCCACAGTAGCTTTCAGCAAATTCACCTTTATTATTTTCCCTATGTATTCTAAGTGAAGTGGATGATGTGCTTGCCTGGAATGGGTATCCATGGTAGCTTTCAACTTACAGGACTCCCTTATTTCACAAGTAGTATGCATCTGTGTATTGTAGAGCTTCAAAGCTTTCTCTTTTTCTTCAATTTTCATGTGATTTATAATAGTGAAAATTGGCTTTTAACTATTTTTAGAAGATAAGTAGAAAACAAGCTTGTCTAACTAAAAATGGATGGTATTGTCCTTCATTAAAAATTTTTTCCTAAAAGTAATCCTTAATTGGAAAGGGTCACAAGTGTATTTTCTCTTAAAGAAGCATAATTGTCAATTTTCTAGAAAGCTAATCTAATTTTTCTATCTCACAATTTCATCACTCTATTTAATACTGCCATCTATATAATCCCATAAGATAGGAGCAAAACCCTTCTCTTATATCTCTGCCACTTTAGTCTCTTCTTCCTCCTCAATTTTTATATCTAATTTCTTGAAAATAAGGAAAAAATCTCATTCCTTTACTTTCACATTAAAATACGAGAGAAACTGTTTCCTTTAATGTCCAATTAAAATAGCACCTACCAAACCAAATTATGAATGTGTATCTAGTAAAATAAAGAAAAAATTGTGTCCCTCATGATTTAAACCTCTCCCAGTTAATACATGGTGAGATTATTGCAATAACTTAGTTACAAAACTTGTTTCTTAAAAGAAAGGCCATAGATACAGCATTTGTGGACATCCAATGTTTCAAGGCCTTTGTCCTTTTTCCAATGTAGTGTTGATCTAGTTCTGCAATTCCAACATCATATGTATGCATGTAAAAATCAGGTGCATTTATCTTCATCCAACCCTATTGTCACTCATAACCTTTTCTTTGGGGGGATTTCAGGTGCGAGCTATGGTAATTATAAATCCAGGCAACCCAACAGGTCAATGTCTGAGTGCAGCCAATATTAGAGAAATCTTGGAGTTCTGTTATGTAGAGAATTTAGCTCTTCTTGCAGACGAAGTTTATCAGCAGAATATATATCAGGATGAACGCCCCTTTGTAAGCGCTAAAAAGGTAATATCTGTGTATGTCATCTCTCTCTCTCTCTCTCTCTCTCTCTCTCTCTCTCTCCATTAAATGCTGAAGTGGATTTTATGCCCATGACTTAAAAGTTGGTATAATTAAGCATGATGAGCTTGGTTCTATGGGGAAAAGACGATTTAATTGTGATAATAAGGCTTTTCAACTATGTTTCTTGTTTGCTAAGGCCTTTCTCTCTCGCTTTCTCTACACACCCACACACACACCCACATAGAGGCATGCGTATACAGACATAAAACCATTGCCACATGGTTTGTTCATTTACTGCTATTCCAATGGATGACTATACAAGCAAACTTGATAGAGTTTTTTCCAATATTGTGCAAGATTCTGATGGAGATGGGTCTCCCAATCAGCATGGAAGTTCAGCTTGTGTCATACCACACTGTGTCCAAGGGATACTGGGGCGAATGCGGACAACGTGGAGGATACTTTGAAATGACAAATCTTTCCCCAGAGGTTTAATGTTACCTCTTTCTTTGATGAGTGATGCTGATAACTCATTTCATATTTTTTTGTGTTGATTTATTAATTTATGTGATATCTTGTCACGTACAGTATCATTCATGTTTATGCTGCTATCATAAAAATTATTTTTAACTTACAAAAGATTATGTAGGTTTTTATAACTTCTTGAATTCTGTTGCATAAACATGTTCTCGTGTGAATATGTTCAGTGAGTGCAAAATCTCTCTCTCTCTCTCTCTCTCTCTCTCTCTCACACACACACACACACACTAGTATGATTACATTTTATGTGAGAAGTCCTGAAGTTTTGAAACTGTTATCGCTTTTCTCTGTTTGTGGTGCAGACAGTTGATGAGATGTACAAAATCTCATCCATATCACTCAGTCCTAATGTTCCCGCACAAATATTCGTAAGTTGTAATGCCATTCTCCTCCCAGCAAACATTATTTATGAATTGTACATCTAGAGATATGTTCATATGTCATCTGCAGATTGTACGATTTCTTTATTTTGTTTAGATGAAAGGGATTGTTTGAAATTTGATAGCTAAACTCTCTCTCTCTCTCTCTCTGTTATGTCTTGGCATACACATGCATGTCTAGGTTTGCACAATGTGTGTGTGCATAAAACGTTTTAAAGCACATGTTGCTCTGCCTCTCTGACTGCTTTACATTAATTGGATTTGGTACTTGAAACTGAATGTCTCTTCAATTTTCAGATGGGTCTGATGGTTAATCCCCCAAAACCAGGAGATATCTCATTCATGAGATTTGCTGCAGAAAGGTATACTTCCAATTTTGAAATTTTTTCTTTCATACGACTTGTGTAATCCTTGTACCTCGTTGTAGTTGTATCTTTCAGTTATTTATTGGAAATTTATCCAATTTTGAAATTTTTTCTTTCATACAACTAGTGTAATCCTTGTAACTCATTGTAGTTGTATTTTTCAATCATTTATTGGAAATTTATTTTAGAAAAAGGTCATTATCCCTATACAAATTTAATCAATAGTAAAGTTTTGACCACTTACTTCTGTCTGAGAAAAGAAAAAAGGGAGAACTGCATGTAAAGCGGAAATCTTAAGTTTCAATTGAAGAATTCATGGGCTAGTAGGAATGACCATCGGAAGTGATTGAGCTACCTCTATGCATGCCTACATGGATTTAAACAAGTTGTTTGTTTAGTTTGGGTGCCTCAGGCTGATGTCTATTGTATTCTTATGATGAATGCTTGAATGTATATTTTTTCAAAATTTCATAGAATAATAATAGAATTCACGACTTTGCAGTAAGGAAATTCTTGAGTCACTTCGTAGGCGAGCCCGAATAATGACTGATGGCTTCAACAGTTGCCGAAATGTTGTTTGTAACTTCACAGAAGGTGGTTCTTCTTTCCCTGAACACACACTCTCTCTCTCTCT
>NW_006497889.1:266437-277612 GCF_000471905.2 Amborella trichopoda
TTATTTTTAAATCTCTTTAAACATTCGAATACAGCAATATCATGTACTCAACATATCACTGAAACCATTAATATGAATTTCACTTAAACCATTAATAACAGTCACTCTCTATAATATTTCAAAAATAACCAATCAAATATTTTGGGCTCAAATTTAGAAAGGTAGCAGTTTGTAAAGGCATTCTAGCATAATTGTCAATTTAATATGTATAGAAAAACTCTTATAAAAATTCAAGAATACGAAATTATCACAATTTATGAAATATCAATTCACAAATAAACGTTTCACAACAATACTATAATCAATTGCAAAAATGTCAATTTTTAAATAATAAGACAGTCATTTGCACATGAATTTTACAATGTCTAAATATTCAAAACAGTAGAAAGAATTATTACAATTTTACTAAAAGCAGAAATATCACATTTATTTCTAACAATAGATAAGAAAAATAAATAAATTTATTTTTCTAATTTACAGCATTCAAAATTTCTAACATAGATAAAATATCACAATTTTTATTAAAAAGATTATTTTTCAAGATAATGAGGTCACGTGCGCATAAAATTTATCGCGCCTAAAATTCATGCTAATAAGCAGAAATAATTATTTCATTTCATTTTTAAAAAGAATGGATTATTTTTCGAGACAATGGGGTCACTTACACATAAAACTTATAAAATAAAGATCTTGGACGGAAATATCATTATTTATTAAAAATAGACTATTTTTCAGAAAGACGATGTCACTTACCCACAATTATTTGAGAGGGAGCTTCCGATAAAAAAATTCGGTTCAAGAGAGAAGTTCACTGTGTTTCGACCAGAGAGAGAGATCTCAAAATTTTGTTTTAGGGTGGGAGTGCTCACATCCCCTATTTAAATTCTTATAACGTATTATTATATTGTTTTATTACGCTCTACCTCATACCTGAGGTGTCGCGTTAAAAGCAGACTTTTATCATACGAAAATCACGTCCGCTAAAGGACGTTGCCAGCTGCAAGCAGCAGGAGGCAAGCAGCAGGAGGCAAGAGCAGGCAAAAGAAAAAAAAAGTAAAGGCAAAGGCAAATCTTTTGAAAATAGTGATGGTCCTCAAGGACCATCATATTCAAACAGAACATCACCTATTTAAAAGCATATTTTCTATCTTTTTTTTTTTTTTTTGAAATTTTAGGATTGTTACAGAGAAAGATTGGGATGTTGAGACATGGAGGATTTGAGGTGGGGTTGCAGAGAAATGAAGGTTAGAGCGGGGATATTGAGATGTGTTCTTGGATAGATAGACAATTTGAAGTGGGGTTTTGGAGTTATGGCAGAGTGGAGGTGAGTTTTTTGAGAGAAATTGGAATGGAGGCCGGGATTGGATATGGGGAGCGACTGTGGAAGAGGAATACATGGTGCCACATGACCCTATCTCACTTGAGGTTTCATTTGCATGCTTTCCAAGTATAAAGGATGATGTGAAAATACAACTGATTGAGAGAGAGCGGAGGTGTACGCAGGCGTACGAATCCAATAAGAAACGGATTTATGTTGGAAAAGTGTAGAACGCGGAGATGCATACAAGAAGACGGCTTAATTTAGATACAAGGAGGTCCCTTTAATTTGAAATCGGGTGGTTGAGCATGAGTTATTGTTTGGGCACAATGTCCAAAATAAAATTTTGTAAATGTTGTGATGTAATATTTTCTGCTGGATTTCATATCGAATGGCTAAAAATAATGGTGACTTATTTGCACCAAAAAATTAGTAATCTTGTAGATGTCATTATAAAAAGTGAGCTTTGCATAAGGTTGTAACCTTAAACAAACAACGTCACACCGCCAAACTCTATCATAAGCTGCAATTTTGGTGTTGAAATTCTTAAGATGGCTCAAGAGTCTATTTTCATCTCTAATTATGATTTTGAACTCCAAAAGCGGCTCAAATCTAGCACATTTATAAACACATGAAAATCTCTATAGTTCCCTTTTCCTCTTTTGGTTTCCTAGAGCTGTGCCTTTCTCGGTTCGAGTTATGACTTGGAATGTCTTACTATTAGGAAGGCTTTCTACTAGGAAGATTTTTCTTAAAATTTTCGGGTTTTTACTCTTTAAGAAGTTAGAGAAGACGACAACGTAATTACATCATGTATGGCATGTCGAACTCCTTCGTTTTATCAACAATTACATCATGTATGGCATGTCGAACTCCTTCGTTTTATCAAACATTTTAGAATTTTGAAAACAAGGAGAAATTTTGATAACAGAGGTACAAATTGAGAAGGAACAACATAGGACATCTTTGACATGACTTAATGTGATTAAAGGAGATATATTAGTAGCAAAGTTCTCAGGTCAAAGTGGTTGAAAAAAGGGGAGTTGAATACAAAGTTTTTCCACTCGATGCAAGTTCTAGAAGACAGCATAATGACATCTATGGAATTGTAATGGAAGGGGTAGAGGGAGACCAAGAGGGGTAAGAGACATAAATTATTAATCACTTTGATAAGCTTTTTTCTTGAGAGTTTGATTTCAATGTGAATTTGGAAGGAATTATTTTTAAGAAATTACCTGAACAAATCATATTTGATTTAGAGATAGAGGTCTTCTGAAAAGGAGCTAAGGGAGGTAGTTTTCTTTTTGCTACGAGACAAAGCCCCTGGCCCAAATGGTTTCCTATTGCTGTTTTTTCAAAAGTTCAGGTAATGGTGAATTATTAAATATGGGGAAGGATTTTATGGAAAGGGGAATTGCGAATAGGAATATTAACTCTACACTTATAGCATTAATTCCAAAGAGTTCTCCTATCTTGGGTATTGATGACAATAGGCCTACAAGTCTTATTACTAGTATCTACAAAATCATTTCTAAGATCCTTGTTAAGAGACTCAAGTCGGTGTTGTTGTTTATTACCTCAATTACATAATTAACTCTACACTTATAGCATTAATTCCAAAGAGTTCTCCTATCTCGGGTATTGATGACAATAGGCCTACAAGTCTTATTACTAGTATCTACAAAATCATTTCTAAGATCCTTGTTAAGAGACTCAATTATTACCTCAATTACATAATCACAATAGGATGATCATGGTAGCACCCTAATTGCGAATTTGATCACTCTAGACATGTGAGTGGTGAACTTGAAATTATGTTGAAGCTTGATATGGAGAAGGTATATAATATGATTGTTTGTGATGTTTGCTAAAGATAATGAAGGGAATGAGGTTTGGTAAAAAACAAAAATGGAGGATGTGGATCAGGGGATGCTTATCTAATGTTTACTTTTCAATGCTAATTAATGGCCGTCTGTAGGTTACTTAAAGCTAAGGGATTAGACAAGGTGATCATCTCTCACCATTCTTTTTTACTTTGGTGGCTGAAGCTTTTAGCTTAATGCTAAAGAATGTTGAGGCTAATGATCGGTTAAAAGGCTTAAATATTTATGAAAATAGCCAATATATCTCCCACCTACAATATGCATATGACTCAATCATTTTTGTGATCCGAGTATATATCAAATTCTACATGTAAGAAGATTTGTGATATGTTGTGAAATGGCAGTCGACTTCAAAGTTAATTTTACATAATAGTTTTGATAGGGGTTGGATGACATGAGGAGGTGTCTTATTCTTTGCCTTATCTTTTGCATTGTCAGGTTGAACCTTTCCCTATCATATACCTTGGAATGCCAGGTTTTTACTCAAGATTTCCTAGAGCAATTTAGGACTCAATTAGAATAAGGATTCATTTAAAATTAGATTTGTGGAAGACAAAATATCTTTCATTTGGGGGTGGGATTACTTTGATAAAATCATCTTTGTCAAATCTTCATATATATCAGGTGTCAATGCTAGATATGTTGAGCTCGACTGTTAAATAAATTGACAAGATCATGATGAATTTTTATAGGGATTCAATGATAATGGAAAAAAGTTCTTTTTTATTATGTTGGGTTAGAGTATGTATGCCGAAAGTAGAAGGGAGTCTTGGCATTAGAAAATTAGAGGCTATGACCAAAACATTGATTCTGAAGTGGTGGTGGAGATTGGTAAAAGGAGATACTTTTATGTGGAGACAGGTGCTTAAAGCAAAATATGACCTTAATAGTTGTTTGTTGCTTATAGGTGGGGATGAAATGGAGCAAGGCAGTCTCATCTATGGAACAGGATTACGCCTCGTAGATTTTGTGTTGCAAATTCGATAACTGGTGGGGAAGGGAGATATTATATTTTTTTGGCGCCATAAGTGATTAAGAGATAGAGCTTTGAAACTTTATTGCCTTGAGATATTTGATAAAGTAACAAACCCAATAGGACGATTAATAAAGTATGTAATTGGAGTAGTCAATGATTGCCTTGGGGTATTAGGTTGTGTGTATAATAGAGTGTCTGATGGGATATTGCTGTAATTTGTAACGTTAATTAAAGAGTTGGAAACTCAATATCTTTCACATAAATACGGATGATGAAGGGATTTGGGAGGCTACAAAGAGTGGTTGTTTTTCTGTTAAATCAGCTTACTAGATTATCTATCATGAGAGGTTGAGATGGAAGCAGCCGACGTTGTGGAAGGTGTGGAAGTTCGCACAAGGTTCGGGACTTTCTTTGGGAGCAACCGACTTATTGGAAGGTGTGAAAGTTCACATAAGTTTCAGGGTTTTCTTTGGATTTTGTTTTAGGGTAAAACTTAATCTTTTGATAATCTGAAAAAGAGGGGAAGGATTGTGGTGAATGAATGCTTATTTTGTAAAAATGATGAAGAAACTAGTGATCATATGCTTTTGCCTTGTTCTCGCTTATGATTTGTGGACGTGGGCATTGCAAAAGATTGACTTCATATTGAATCTTCCTATAAGACACTCTAATATTTTGGAGCACGTGGAATTAAATGGATTACCAAATGTTGGAAGTATGATTTGGAGGATTTTTTAGAGCTTCTTTGCTGTAGGAAATTTGGTAAGAACAAAATAAAAGGACATGTAAAGGGAGGTGTTTCACTATGGATCTTAAGAAGACCAAGATGGCTTCTACCAAGGACGGCATTAGAATTCGCAAAGCCCATGTTGATCTAACTTACAGCATTAGAATTCCCAAAGCCCATATTGATCTAACTTTGGTTCAGCTTATTACTTTGCAATTTGTGGAAGGAAGATCTAAAGGAAGATGGATTCTACCTATGGATGGATGTCTGAAATTAAAATTTAATGAAAGTTCAATGGCAATCCGAAACTAGTTGAGATTGGTGGATTAGTGAGGAATGTTGAAAGATATGTGGTCTTTCATTATTGGGGGCCTTACGGAGACATGACAGAAAATGAAGCCAAGATTCTACATCTTTCTTCAAGTACTAAAATTATTGAAGGAGAGGCATGTTGGTGGCTATTATATAGTAGAGGGCGATTATCTCAATGTTATAAATTGGTGCAATTTTGCATCTAAAGAACCTTGGTTGGACTTTAAGATCATTTTTATGGAGGTAAATCATGGATATTACAATTGAGATGTGGATTTCTTTTACGCATATTTATAAGGAGGTTAATAAGGTGGCCGATGGGTTAGCTAAGCGTGGTATTGCTGAATAAAAATTGTTTTATTTGATGTCTTAGTTCTCTAATGCACGTCATGTAGTTTTATCAATAATATCAAATGGTATATGTTAAAAAGAAACAAACAAAGAAGATGGATTCACGGGTTAGAAGATATGATGTGGGGTTAATGTTGTCCATGGGACATGGGGAAAGAATGAGAATGACATGAGGTCTTACCCAAAGGGTCCATGAAAGTTCAAGAGAGATTACCAGGCCACCTCAACTGGAGAAGATATTGTCCACAATGAGACTATTTACTCGTAGTATAAAGAGGTCACAATCAGTTTTAACCATTGAATGTGAAATAAAAAATTGAAGCGAGTCACATCATCGAGATTTTTTGTGCCCAGTTGATAAATCATATCCAACAATCAAATTTCACATCTAACTATCTATAATGATTGTGACCTCTTTATCAAGTGAATAGTCTTAAATAGCAAAGACATGCAATTGTGCAGCCGCACAAGCATACCAAAGCATCATAAATAATGTTGCAGCTTCATGACTAAGAGGATCCATCCAAGCGTGTTTTAGAACACACGCGTCCCCAACTCACAATTCCCCTAAAATTTCAAACAATACTTTCCCTCGCTGACTCCACTCAGAACCTCGCCCCTCTCTCTCTCTCTCTCTCTCTCTCTGGGGCATTGCTAAATCCTCATCTCACATTCAGCCATTCATTTCTTGCCCTAAATTCATTCTGGATATGGAAATGGTTCGATACACCCAGGCACTTGATCCATTGACCACTCATGCATTTTAAAGGTGAATTCTCACTATTTTACAATACAAAAATTTACTTAATGTTCTCGATAATTCCTGGAACCTCTCATATCTCTTTGTTTTTAAGAGTTGGGAAATCTAGTGTTTTCTTGTGCATCTTTTCTAACATCGATGAAAATGTTATAACTGAATATTGTTGTGGATAGAACATTAATTATCACATTTTTCTCCAATGATCCTTTGTTTTTTTTTTTTTTTTGAGTTTTTGGTGATCAATAATAGTCGTTTTATGAATCGACTCTCCTATGCTTGCATTTCCTCTGTTCTTTTTCATTATTTTTTAAAAGCCAATGACTTTGTTACTCGTCTCACCTTTAATTCGCTTTGTCAATCAAACGTTCTTTATAATTAATCTTCGCTTCTTATCTAAATTTTCTTTTCCATTGATATCAAAATCACTTCTTTTGTTATTTTTCTACCATCGATTTAGATTGGCTGATCTTATTCTTACTTGTAATGTATGAGTGAGTAGCTTGCATCATATTGGTTAATTTACTACTGTTCTTTTGTTGTTATGCAGAGAGAGAAGTTTTATTTTATTTTATTTTTCGCTATTTATTTATTTTTTTTTTGGGGGAGGGTGGGGTGGGATAGTTAAGAGGGGAGAGGAATTTATGCAGGAATTGTCGGATTTTATGCATCTTGGTTAGAATGGCGAAGGTGGCTGTCCATGATTTCTCCTCTTCATCAACAATTGCACATTGTGCCTCCAAACTCCAATTTGAATCCACCACGAAGAGAAAGACACCTTTGGAGCTGAGAGTAAATTCATGAGCCTATCATTTCGTATTTTCTAAGCTTTTATTTGGTATTCATAAGGGATTTACTTGGTTTTTGACTTTTTTGTCATTCAAAGATCAAATGGTCATTGATACCTTTTGGAATTGTGTGAGAGAGGTTTACATAACCAAAATTGCAGATGGGCGAAGGTATCAAAATCAGAATGGATGTTATTTTGGGTTTTCTTTCTGGACCTTTGAATAATGTGTATGCATTAGTGTGAAGTATATATTTGTTACTTTTCTGTGTATGTTTTACCATTGGAAATGATAATTTTGGGCTTGAGTTATATAAAAATATATTCTTATATAAGTGTAATTGCAGTATTTCTGACTGATGTGATTTATGTTTGTAATTATGAATTCTTTGCGATGTGCAATGAATATCTTAAGAGAACAAAGGTTTTGCTTGCAATCTAAGATAAAAATTTAAAGATTTTAAATCAAATTCAGACGCATTGATACAATTGGGTTTATCTAATTTCAAATTTTAAAATACGTCTTCTACTTGGACCATTGTTTAGAGAGTATCCAGGCTTACAAAGTTCATGAGGGACAATAATGCTTAGAGCTGTGTCTAGAAACGGTTAATGTGTAATTGCAATCACCTTTTGATCTATATGTTTATCTAACTAGTGACAAGTACTTCTTATAACACGTGGCCTTAGTTAGCACTATTTTCAAAGGATTGTATTTGAAGCATTAATACCCAAGTGACTATCATACCATTTCAAACTGTAGTATTGGGGAAAACCACCAGCCATATGGTGGAAAACCATTTGCAACGACTATAAGTGGAAAACCATTTTCTTTTCTCTTTCACCTGCAAGTAAGCTGCTAGAGGAGGGCTACCTTTACCGTGTCTTTTTTGGTTTAAATCTTCTGCCATTCGTAAAGCATGGCTAACTCCTTTTTCTTCACCACTAGCTGGCATGGACTTGCTTTCCAAATGTGATTTCAATTGCTAGCCATCAAATGCAAATGTTGCCCATTCTTTAAACAACACTCTTTGCGTAGGTCACTAGGTGTTGATGGGTGGTAGTGGTTCTTTGGAAATATGATAGAATATTTCATATCACTAACAAACTTGCATGAGATATATGACACTAGGATATGTAAAATGTGCATGTATTCCTCACATACCAGGCATTCAATTTGGGTTAGAAGTAAAGGTTTCAGTTTGAAGACTTAAGTGTTTTTTTCTTTCTTTTTCTTTTTTTTCAAAGTACTCATGATACAGCAATGTCAGCATTATGTAATTAATATTTATCAATATTGAAATTGCAATGGCTCTGAGGTCCTAGCGATAGGATGCCACAGAGGAATAAAAAACTTCTATGAAATCTTTGTATTTCATTACAAACCGTATATAACTGAAAAATAGTTTTATGTAGTCTGTGGTTGCATTTCCTAACATGGTTCTGTTACACCCTTTGTGTTTCTCTTTATAGTTCCTCAATAAGGAACATATACTTTTCGACACTCTTCTCTTTGTTTGATCGTGGATACTTGGACAGTGGCCAAACCTGAATAACAATAGAAGTTCACAACCGCACATTATTCACTTGAGCCCAAGCACAATACAAAAAAATATTCTAAGTCTATTAGCTCCCAGTGAAAATTTTCTTTATCTTTAATAAGTAATCCTCCAATGAGCCCCATTTAAGTATACCAGTTCCCTTTGGATGCAGTGAAATTTTATGTCCTTTAATAAGGAATCCCCCAATTGGTCAATATGCTTGGCTAAGATAGACACTTGTCCATTAATTCATCTCTGATTGGCTAATTCTTGGTTTTGGTTTATTTTTTGCTTCTAAGAAGATACTAATATTCAACAAGTATTGTAATTGTATTGCACATAAACATATATGTTTTCCAACACAATACAATTCATATGTTAGTGGCAAGCCTGTTATTAATTTCTAGATCCATTCCTTAGCTGATTTTGAGAGTAAATTTCGCTGACAATTAGCGAAGTTGTTTAATTGCAGAACTTTTGGATCCTTGTGTCATAGTTGTCTTCCATTAAAAATTCCTAATATAACTGTATGAGATAAGATTCTTGATTCTATACAGAACTGGTTAAGTTTTTGATGCGTACCATTGTTCTTTCCTCTTAGGAAAGTTTAAACTTTGAAATAGGTGGGACAGTAATAACTGTCAGTTATGCTGTATGGTAACTGTTCTTCTATTGGAGAGGATAGATCTGTCTTTTGTGATTGGACATCCTCCAATTTTGAGTAACATATGCACTTCTTGGTCATTACGTGGTTGTAAGGGCAGCCTAGTCATTGTGTATAAGGCCAAAGGGGTTCAGTTAATTTTCTTTTTTAAATCTATTAACTGTTTTATATTAATTATGGATAGTTACAAGTAACAATGACATAACAAAAAAATAGGCACATTTTTTTGTTTAGTAGCTCAAAAAGGTGTTGGAGGACGTCTCTGAAGAGTTGTTAAAAGCTCCCTCCCTAGTGAGAAGATTGGCATCAGCATTGGCTTCCCTCCATACACGCCTCCATGAGATGCTAAGAGAGTACTAAGTTGCAAAATTTCATCGAAGAGATGGACCAAACACCATGGGCATGGGGAAGAGGCAGAGGCCTAGGAAATAGTGTTCTTAGAGTCACCTTTGATGATCAAAGCATTGCCTCAAGTCGGATTGAACTTTCTGAGACCAACAAGGAGAGCAAGGGCCTCAGGAAAGGTGGATTCAACGTGGCCGCTGGGGATGGAGAAGGAGATGAGGTTATTGCCATTATATGTTCTAAAGATGCCGTCAATATTCGAGGGGGCCCGAGTTGTCGAGAGAGCAACCATCAAAGTTAAGTTTGATTGTGCCCCTATCGGGAGGTCTCCACAAAGAGGCATGAGAGCTTCTGGTGGGTCGCAAATTCAGCTGGGCTGCCAATTCTGGAGGAAATCTGAGTAACAGAAGTTCCTGAAAGTCTTATGGCCCAAAAGGTAACGAGGTCAAGGATCTCGTCAAAGCAGTGATGGGCCGTGCTTCTTTGCCCTCCGACAATTCTATTGTTTCCCTTTAACCAAATTGTCCAATTTGTCGCTGCAATAGAGTCTCTCCAAGGAGTCCGGATTTAGACCATGGGGGTGAAAGTGAGGTGCAAAAGACATGGGGAATGGACTTTGGGGTGACCCATGTCCAATGGAAGAGGTGCAACAGTTTACTCCAAAGGGTGCTAACGAAGTCACATTGGAGGAAGACATGGTCATTAGTTTCGTCGTCTATGGTGTACAAAGCACACCTATTGGATAAGGCGAGGCCCCTACTTTGGATTTGATTGACGGTGAGGGCTCTATGGGAGAGGGAAATCCAAGCCAACATCTGAATTATGAGGGTTCAGTTATTTATTAACTGTAATAGGTAATTCACTTCCATCTCATTACCATATATAAGGTTTTAGGTGTCCTTAATGCAGTTATGAATGCTTTAGGAATGCATACGTTGCTGGTTATCCTTTCCATGGATATGATACCTTCATTTATGGGGTACTCTTGGGTCCATAGCTTACATCTTCGAGTAGCAAAAAGTAGCTCATTGTCGCTTGCCTATGTATCAATGTGAGATGCTGTGAAATGCCTTGCATTGCAGCTTGACTTCTTTCTACTTCATCCAAGATCTCAGAATTTGGTTCGCTTGTCCATAATATATTGACTGTTGTGACAAAGAAGCCATATGAATGGATGCATGCATATGTATTTGGTTATGTATATGCATTGTTTGTCCATATTCATCTATTGATTTTGTCTATAAATTTATTTATTCTATCTATCTATCTATTGGTCTGGATCTATATGCGTGTTTATCGCTTTATCACTCTGTCTATACACATACATGCAGAGAGAGAGAGAGAGAGAGAGAGAGAGAGAGAGAGAGAGAGAGAGAGAGAGAGAGAGAGAGAGAGAGAGAGAGAGAGAGAGAGAGAGAGAGAGAGAGAGTAGAGAGAGAGAGAGTAGAGAGTAGTAGTAGAGAGTAGTAGTAGTAGTAGTAGTAGTAGTAGTAGTAGTAGTAGTAGTAGTAGTA
>NW_006497889.1:277767-325684 GCF_000471905.2 Amborella trichopoda
GAGAGAGAGAGAGAGGGTACTTACATAGTACATACATATATACAATGAATTTATATGCTTAGAGTGATTATCAATTATGTATCAATGTTGTGGGAATGCAAACTAATTTGTTGGTCATTATATTTGTCCTGCATCTTGGTAATTCGAAAAAAACCTTCTTGTTATGCTTTTGATATACTAGCCTGCATGCACGGTAGAATGTTACAAGTTTGTGGTATCTCATGCTATCTGTTTTCTTTAATCCACAATATGTTTATGTTTGTGTCTTCTCTACCTTTAAAAGTCCATCGAGTTCTCCCTTTGCTTATTCTCTTAGGCTATTTTTCATCTGTTTATCTTCTTATATCTATTCTCTTGACATATTGTTGTGCTCACTTTGGAACTTCCATTTGTTGATGTGCTGGATTGCACATGTCGTGTTCATTCTTTGAGTTGGGTTTGTTTCAAATATCTGTTCTTGATTTGTCAGTTCATATATGTTGTTTCAGCTTATTTGAAATGGATTTTTGTTTGGTGACTTTGCTCTGTAGAAGGTGTTAGTTTCCTGTGATTATTCCACATATTTCGTTGCATTTCCTATTAAGGTTGTAATGACTATGTTTCCTTATTGGCTTATCTCCTCTTTTATAGGGGGAGCAGTTGAAGCGGAAGCAATTTGGAGATCCTGTAGAGGGATCTTCCTCTCCTCTTTTTGGTGGTGATTGGTAAACATGAATGTTATCTTCTTCAGGCATTCTGGATGTCAAATCTGTCCAAAGAAATTTATTGTGACTTGTGTTTTTTGGGCACATTAGTGAAATACGCCATGGGCAAAAGAAAGCAGAGTCAACAAAGACACCAAGATACATTGATACTCGTGTTGATGATGTTTTCCCTGTTAAGAAGTTCAATGACTTGTTGCGGATTCATAGTGAAAAGCAGAAGGTCAGATTCTTGTTGAAAGAGATTTTTTTCTACATTTTAAATTCTTAATCTGTTTGACTTGACACATAATCTGTAGGTATCAAATCATGGAAATATATTCACAGATAGCATTTAATTGTCCTTAATAAAAAGAATCTTATGTAGAAAACTTTTGCTCATCTCAATCAAGAAAATGCTCTTTCTGCACGAGGGATTATTTTGAAAAGCCCATTCGAGGCTTGTCATTTGGCAGTGAAGAAGGAAGGACCACTTCCATGGTATGTTGTCCTTATGATGATATATTGTTCTTATTGGAGTGAAAGTTTAATTTTGTTTAGATGTTGTTGGAGCTCATTCTTGATGGAGTTCTTATTTAGTGTGATTTGAGGTTGTTGGGGGGACTTTATTGAGTGTCTTAAACTTCTTTATTTCTTGGCAAGGCAAGCACTTCAGGTTCACACAGTGGGCAGAAATGCTCTGAGAGCACATTTCGTAGTGTTGCTGAGCTTTCTCGTGGAAGTGAAGCATCAGGAAATCCACTTGACTTTGATATGGTAAACATTACAATTTTAGTTGTTTCATTTTGTAGTCGAAATTGCTATTCTTTGTTCTTCTTCAGGCAGTAACCTTTATCTTTTTTAGGATAAAGCACTCAAAGGACTGGGAACTTATAACCTTTTCACAGTCTTCCCTATGATTGCCAATTCCACTGGAATTTTCGGAGGGTTCCTCATCATCACACTCTTTGAGAATTGCTTGTCATGAGATTCACATTCCCACAGATAAAGTCCTTCTAGATTTTACTTTGAAAGTATGCTTGCGATTGGTTTCCTCCTCATCGATTAGTCCTTCTAGATTTTACTTTGAAAGTATGCTTGCAATTGGTTTCCTCCTCATCAATTAGTTGGTGAGTGTTATAGTTTATGTCTATGGTTTAGTTATGCATCTATCTTTGAATATGATTTGGTCATATGCTCATAATTGTTATATTGCCTTATCCTGTGTATTAGTCCATCGTTCTTACCTTTTCAATAACTGTTATGTGGATCATGCTTGCATGAATGCATACACATATTTATGCATCTATTTGTATGTGCTTATTTGTGTATTGTTTGCTAGTTATCTATACTAGTGTTGGTTTCAATATTCATCACCATCATCATCATCCGAGCCTTATCCCAACTATTTGGGGAAAGGTTGTCAAAATTTTTGGGCTTCTTATTGTGCAATTGTTTTGTTTTTACTGGTGAGATCTTACTTATCGTATCTATAATGGCACAAATTCATTGTAAATTTGTACAGTAATTCTAGGAGAAATACTTTGCAATATTAGTATGGTTTCCATATTTCCATAGTAATTCATAGTAAATTTGTACAGATCTTTGATAGTGGATGTTATCCTGCCTTGGCTTCCTTGATATGTAGTGTGATAATTGACCATAAAGGATTGGATCTACTATGTGCACATCTGTATAAACAACATTGTCCAGGGTTAAAGAATTAACTGGATGGCTAATGTTTCTTCAAGGCAAAATAAGTCACATTTGTTTTTGGTAGAAGTAAGCAATTTTCATTAAAATAAAATAAAATAAAAGATACAGAGGGTGGTTTGCATTGTAATTGAGTAATCGAAAACAAACTCCCAGATATTATCGCCTACGGCATAGCCATTAGCGATTAGGACTGTAGTCCTGACAAAAACAGTCTTAACTCACGCTCATGATCAAATCTACAAGATAATTTTATAACCACACGAGAAATCAATGACCATGATTTTTCATCATATAATCCAATACTTAAATCTGTATCTCGGTCTTCCAGTTGCATCCCATGAGATATGATATCCAACAGAATTTGGGTATGTATCCCACTCCTGGTATGAAGTCATATGGCAACCAATATTCTCCATTTTGTCTGCTGCGGTATTTGCTTCCCTATGCACATGTGGAATTTTCCATGTGATTTTGTTTAACGAAGCAATTACATTTTTCCATTTGGTTTGAACACACCAAGGTACCAAATTGGATCTTTTGGCCAAAATAATACCAAAAGCGTCACATTCAATCCAGACATTTGTGAAACCTTTTGTAATGATATATTCCACACCATAAATAAATGCATTAAGCTCCACGAGATAATTTGTTCCCATAGGAATAGGTCCTGAAAAAGAACCAAGCACGAATCTCTTAATATACCTCCAAAGCCCGACCTTCCTGGATTCCCCTTAGAGCATCCATCTATATTGAGTTTGACACATCTAGACACAGGTGGAAGCCATACCACCTCCAAAATCAAAGGATCTTTCCTTGGATTTTGGGTTATACCAAGCCTTCTTATGAGTAGTAAATCACTCACAGACTTTGCTTTCAAATCTCTCCAATAGACATGATTTTTTCATCAATAGCAATGGCATTGTTTACAACTTTCCAACTCATCAAGGAAACTCTGGGATGGATGCACTTACCAGAGATAGTATGTTTCCAAATTCTTTGATCCGGTATAGGGGCGTGGGGCAAATCAATTCCAAATGCAGCTCTTAAAAATTCATTTAAAATTGTAGAATGAACCATAGGAAAACACCATGCTTGAGGGTTACCTGAGATGAAATGTGACACCCTTGCTTTTGAGTTCTTGAATGCTGACAATAGAAGACCTGATTGAGAGGCAAGTGATGTATTTCCTACCCACACATCCTTCCAAAAATCAATAGATGAGACATTTCCAATTATCCACCTACATCTTGAAAGTAATTTCGGCCATACTTTTAATAAACCAGGCCTCACAGAAGAAACATGCGGTGTCGATCTCATAGAAGTATCCTCCTTGAAATATTTAGCAAAAATGAACTTTCGCCAAGTTGCATTCCTGTTTAAAACATTCTGGGCCAATTTCATCAAAATAGAGAAATTAACATCTCTTAGCCTTCTTAATCCCAAGCTACCTTCTTTGATAGGTTTACAAACTTTGTCCCAAGAGACTGTTATTCTTTTGATAACTCATGATTCCCAGTCCAAATAAAGTTCCTCATCTGTGTTTCCATCTCTTTTATCAGATTTGCTAGCCATTGATAGATTGCAAAGGAATGAATAGGCATACTCGCAATAACATAATGCGTCAGTTGAATCCTTCCTGCGAAACTTAAAATCTTACCTTTCCAACTCAATAATTTATCACGAATCCTTTCTAGTAGAGGTCTCAATAATCTTGCTCTGGGGCTCCTAAAAAAATCGGCACACCTAAGTATTTGAGAGGTAAGCATCCAATAGAAACCCAACAATCTTTTGATAACATATTGTTTGGATTGAGGGATCGACCCCCAAAATAACTCTGATTTGGAAAAATTTATTTTTAAACCTGAAGCCCCTTGGAAATTCAAAAGAAAATCCTTCAATCTTTTCAGCTGACGATAGTCTGCTTTCACAAAAATAAAGACATCATATGCAAACATAAGATGTGAGGGTACAACCACACCTCTAGGCCCATTCAAATATCATTTTCTTTTGAACCATATTAGCAATTCCTTTACTTGAAACCTCTTCTACTAGAATAAACAGAAGAGGTGCTAGAGGATCATCTGCCCAAAAGGTCCACCATTTACCAGAACCGAAATGTTAGCTGAATGCAGAATTTGCTTTACCCAAGACACAAATTTCGCTATAAACCCAAACTTGTTTAGTACTTCAAGAAGGAAAGGCCATTCAAGTGAATCCTATGCTTTTTGAAAATCAATCTTCAGCCCACAATGTCCACCATGAAGCTTTTTTGGAAAAGAGTTTAGCAGTTCCGAAGCCATGCAAATATTTGAAGATATTTGTTTGCCTTTGAGGAAAGCACCTTGTTCTTCCGATATAAGCTTTGGAGCAAATTACTCTCAACTTGTTGGCTAGAATTTTGGGAATAATCTTAAAAATAAAATTCCCCATACAGATTGGCTGAAATTTAGATAATATATCTGCACTTTGTTCCTTGGGGATTAACGTGATGAAATTATTGTTGTAGCCCTTAGGAATACATCCATCAATGACAAAGCTTCTACAGCCCGACAAACATCATACTTCATAATCTCCCAACAATGCTTGTAAAAAATTCCACCAAACCCATCTGGACCAGGTGAACTAAAGGCATCCATTTGAAAAACAATATCCTTTATTTCCGAGGGCGAAGGAACAACTTCGAGGAAGCTATTATCCGCCAGGTCTACCATATTTGGAATGAGGTTAAAGAGATCATTATTCATGGAACAACTTTTTGCTTTGAAAATTATTTTATAGAATTCCTCACAATAAGAGCCAATAGAGTTAAGATCGCCCAATTCCTAGTTTGATTCAGTCTTCAGAAATCGAATAAAATTTTCGATTTTTGAATTTTTTCCATTGAGTGGAAGTATTTTGTATTTCTATCACCCAATTGTAGCCATCTAACTCTAGACTTGGAAGCCCAGAAATTTTCCTGAATTGCAAGAGCATTGTGGACCTTCGTTTTTGCCAGACGTTCCAGCTCATCAATCATAGAATTGGCCCCAACCACTTCTTGTAATTCCTGGATATCACCTAGTTCAACCATTGCCATCACAGCATTCCTATCCACATTTCCAAAGATATTCTTGTTCCACATCTGTCCAATATGGCTTTAATGTTTTTTGTACCCTTCTTATTATTTGTCCATGAATGCCTTAGACCAGTGGTTAAAAAATCGGTGATCTGATCCGGAATTGGGCGATCTGGATCCGGTATCGCCCAAGTCGTTCCGGTTTTAATGAAAAAACGGGATGTGGATCAGTATTATTTTATTATTAATAAAACCTTGAACTTTGCTGCTAACCTGCTCTTGCCGCGTCAGCCAATTATTTTATTATTAATAAAACATTGAAATGCGCTACTGACGTCACATAATGTCACGCACCCACCCTGCTCCTGTTGTGTCAGCCAATTTTTTAATAAAACATCCTACATAATAATTATACCCCACATGGTGTAGCCTTCTTACACATCACACATGGCCATGCCACTCAACTCGTACGTATAGGTGTATACAAGTAACTTATATGTGCCATTCTTATCCCACATCTCTTCAATGTGGGACATTCTCTTTCAGATAGCCCAACGCTTGCACTACAAAACATAAAATACATCGGAAATTTTTCAATATTTTTAATGTAAGGAATAAATTTCCCAAATTTCTATCTAAAATAAAAAACAGCTACTACTCCAACTTAAAATGCAATAAATATTTTATTGAAATTTAATGTTCAAATAAAATATTTTTTTTAAAATAAAATACTTTCAACCCGATGGAGTAAATTTACAAAATGCTCGTGTTGGAGCACAACCGAATTAAAGGTTTGCTGGTATAAAATTGGCCTAAACCTCCGAAGTTATTTTTTATCAAATTCTACCCAATAGCATATACAATATTTTTATATAAAATATATATTTACCTACTTTTATTTACAGTATAATATTTTCAATCTCAGTTGGCTGGTATCTCAGTTGGCTGGTCAGTCCAACGGTCTGATGGCCAGTATGATATGAGGAATGGCTTCCACTTCTTTATTCTTATTTGTATAGTAAAATGATGATAAAAAAATGATGATAAAAAAATATTTGTATAGTAAAATGATGATAAAAAAATATAATACAAACCAATAATTCTAATTTCAATGTATAATAATGTGTTTAGTTAGGTTTTAATAAATGTTTAATTAGAATCATCATACAGAGAAAGAACATCTCAATATTCGCATGTTGATTCAAAAAAATGAAAGTTATTAAAGTCGTACACTCATTTCATATTGGATTCATATAAAACAACATTTATAGTGATGTTTAATAATTTTTTTGGATCTTTTTAAAGCTTCATCCGGCTGATCGGCAGATTCCCGATCCTGATCACTGATTCACCGATCCGAATGGGTTTTCGGGGTGTCCAATCGGTCGCACCGATCCTTTTTTTAAACCATTGCTTTAGACCTTCACAAGTGGGCTGAATAAGATCCAAAGAGTTTACAAAATTTGCAAACTCCTCACAAGAAGTTCTAATAGGCGGATTTCTCCCCACTTTCTCAGAAGAGACAAGGATAACATTAAAATCCCCCATATAGCTCTTCCCATATGATGCTACACCTAACCAAACTGGTTTGAGTATGGATTATACAGAAGAGCATCGATTCACCATTGCCATAAAAAATCACTGAAATACTTTGTTTAGAACAAGCAATAATATTCGGTGCTTTCATTGTGTTTTTCCAAAAAAGCTAGAGATTTGACTTTTGATTATTCCTAGAATTATGAACAAAATTTAAAATCAAATTCCAAGGAAGATAAAAGACATACAGGAGCCTTTGAAGGTATAATCATGGGTTCTGCAATGGCTAAAATTTATGTATTTTCTGATTTTAGCAAATTGTTGAGTGCAGCAATTGCCCTTTTATAAACTATCCCCCTTACATTCCAGAAAAAGATCTTCATTGGGATAACTTTGTATTCTTTAACTGCACCTTTGCAGCAACTCTGTCGGATCTCCTAGAGGGTGATATATCCACCCACTCAGACTTCTTTTTTCTTCCTCTTTTTTTCTCCCCCTTGACAACTTCCTATGAGACCTGATATTTAAGAGCCTCATCCTCTTCACCACGCTGTTGTCTTTCATCCTGAGAAGAAAGTTTTGTATCCTCTAGATCATAATGCACATCTTCATTATCTTTTTTCCCGCTCATCTCTTCTGCAAAAATCAGCTGTGGCTGCTGTTACTTTGGAATGAGGTCATCAATTTTTTGTACTTCTTGTACAAAATAAACAATGGCCATATTTCCAACCAATTTGGTAGAAACCACCTGCCTCTGACTGGTTCCTTGGGCAATTTGTCCCTGATCTTGTGTCTCTGGTACAATCTTCGATTGGGTTCCTTTTTTTGAACTGTGTTTCTTCCTTTGAGCGGACCATTCTTGATCTGTGGTTCCATGGATAGTAGAAGATGCACTTGCAGCCATATTACACTGCCAAGTATTAGATAAATCCGGTGTTGCATCAATTCTCTAATTATTATCTTCATTAACCCGTAAAGTGGCCAAACTGGTAGATTCAAGTTCCTCCACAATCGGGGCCGCAGCTTTTTCCTTTTTTTCTATCAACTGTTGTTGCATATTATCACCATCAGTAATTTTCTCATGATAGAACTAATTACTTTGTCTTTCTTTAGTGTGCACCTCATCTCTCTTTAAGTTTTTGCAACGTTTTTGCAATTTACCACATCATGGCCAATCAATTTACAAAAATTGCACTGCTTCGGTGGATTTTCCAAAACCACTTTTTGCATGAAAGATACTACCCCTGTTCCATCAATCTTTGGTCGCTCCACCATTATCTCTCTTGGGTATTCTTTATTGATATCAATATCAATACAAACATGGGCGAAATGACCACATGTTAGAGCTCTAGTATTTTATCACTATCGATTGGCGTACCAATAGCTTTGCCAAAGTGTACAAAGTCTCTGGCTCCCAATATTCTTGTTCAAGGTCCAGGAAGCAAACCCAAATCAAAGCATGATCCATCCTTTGCATTGATGGATTAAAATCCGGCCTCCACTGCTGTAGCCAAAGAATTTGCCCATCCAATCTCCACGGTCCTCCCTTCCACACAAGAATCATATCATTTTGATTCTGGAATTTTATATGTATGAACCCTCTTCCAAGAAGAATCAAATTGATTGGTGAAGTTAATTTCCATAGATCTTTTACAATAGATCTTATTTTGAAGATACTGGTAGCAAACAAATTTATTCTACCAATTAAAGAGAACTTACAATATTCTAAACCTCTTTGATATGCCTGATTTGGCACACAAACTTTCACGAAAGCTCCGACTCTATCAGGAGATGGGAGATCTTCGACAACAATTGATCTTGGCTGAACCCCCGCTGTAACATCAGCAAATGATCTAGGTTTTTTTGGTAGATCCTCAACACCTACCAGTGATTCAAAAAGCGGACCACCCAGCGCTTAGGCAGTCCAGAAGGAATGGGCGCATCGCCTAGGTGTGGGCGCATCGCCTAGTCCTAGGCGGCCAATCTGGGCGGTAGTCCCTGAGCCTAGGAGGTACAGAACCCGCCTGTGCCCCGCCTAGGCGGTACGGAACCCACCTAGGTGGGCGCCTCGCCCAGAGGTGGAATTTTTTTTTTTGTATTGATTTTTTTAACAAAAATATAAAAGGTTAGAAGGATGGTTTTAATTTTATTTGAAACCTAAAACTAAAAGGAGCCCATTTTAGAAAGAGAAAGGCTCCAAAAAACTAGTTTTTGGTGATTTCTTTAGGATTGAAGGGTTTATCAAAGTCGACAAAAATTGATCAAAACATCACTCATTGATATTAGATTTAATTTTTGATGTTTTATAAATCTATTGGGGGGTTTTTTAGAAGATTTTGAGTCCTTAGAAGCATCTTTAAGGTGAAAATTTGAAGATTGAGCAGTCAAATTCAAAGTAAGTGCCCTAAATACCTAATTTTTATTTTTTATACTTTATATCTTTTTTTTATTCAAATGGGTATCCTTTTTGGATTCGACTGGGCTGCCTAGGTTCTGGGCACCCGCCTAGGCGCTAGGCGGCTCGGACCCCCCCAGGTCGCTTAGGACCTGCCTAACATTTTTGAAACACTGACACCCACACGCCGCTCCATGCTTAGAAGGAAGATGTCTAGCATTTTTTACTGTACATATTGAAATTGGGTTTTCTAGTTAACTGCTTTTGTTGTGATGTAAGCTGTTGTAGGAAGGTCATGTTTGCCAGTAAGCAGAAATACCAGATGCTAATTTTTTTATTGTGGTAGATCAGCAGAACAACTTTTCTCTAGTGGTAGGCTCTTTTGTAATATAGGATTCTGTACTTTCCTTTAGTCCGGTAATTAATCTTTTTAATTATGTGACATATTTGAAATTGATCATATAATATTGTGTCATTTCATAATATTGGTAAGCTCTATGATATTGAGTTGCATTTATGGCATACTAAAACTTGCTGTTGTGTTCGTTGTGTTGATTGCCTGCAAATATGTCGGTTTTAATTTCATGCTAACTTGCTTTAAAGATTTCATTGAAGTAGATCTATATCTTTATCTATGGGACATTTTTGGGGAAAATTTCAGACGCTTTCAATTATCATTTATGAAAATTTGTCATGCAAGTATAATCTTTCTTTACAGTATATGGAGTTTGTTATAGTATTAGTTCAGGTAGTACTAATACAGCTTATTACTAAAATAAAGAATCCGGGGTTACTTCTTGGTTATGACCTTACTCGGAATTATATTTCTTTATCTTCTTCATTTTTCTTTCTCATTTTCTCTCTCCGATGAAAAGCCTTGTTGATTTGTTCAATTTGCTATATTTGTCATAAGCTATCATTTATTTTTATAATTAAATGTTTGTCAAGATTCATCTGTGTTGTTTTTCTGTTGTCAAGTAATTTGAAATATTTTATTGTCCCTTTGTGTTTTCTTATGCTTACCTATTTTTGTTTTTATTTTGTTTGTCGTATTGTATTCACTTTAATGGGCTGGTCATGGAAATTTCTAATATCACAGAATTCCTTGACTATTTTGCAGTTTATACTTCGGAATTTGTGGTGTTATTCATTGGTAGTGTTATTCATTGGTAGTGATTTTCCAGATATAAAAAAGCACTCCTGTAATGCCTATTTTTCTCGGTCCACTCGTGGTTTGTGAGCCTTGCTTTGGGAGAATGTGAGTTATATGCTGCCATTCTTTTGCACTTTTGAGGCTTCTTGTTGTGATGCGTTTAAAGATTCCCTCCAGAACATCAATCTTGGGTTTGGCAACTACTTATTTGGTTTCTATGGTTATATACTTAATTTAGATAATTGATTTCAAGAAGGACAGGGCAATAACTAGGAGAACCAAATCTCTTTGTTCCAATTTGGGAAAGATTCATCAATATGTCAAATGTTGAAGAGACTGTAATATAGATTCATAAAAATGTTCTAAAAGAATACGGGATTTACTATCCTTGTGGTGGTTAAGTTTAAACCAGCTCATGAACAACTTAGCTCTGGCCTTTGAGCTATGCATTGACTTTTATCACGTCTAGCTTGGCCATCAATGTCATTTCCATGGGCTTTAGGCATAAACTTGCTGATCTTTACTCCTAATGAGTGGTGCCTTAAATCATTCCTTTTGTACGCCATGCTCAAAATAGGGTTGTCAATTGCATTAATTCATGATCATTTTTCTCTTTTATACTTGTCACACTTCTTTTGCTAGAAGTCACATTCTTTTGGTTTTTGCAGGAAAGCTGAGTTTATCTGTTGAAGAGCTTTGCTGATGCCTATTTACTACTTTGGATTTGGAGAATGTCTCATCTCTTAGTCTTTCTTTAGTAGTCGATGCATACAAACATAAACTGTTTACGTAACTTTCAGTTGATGTATCATCATTAGATGTCACTAACTTATACCAAAAAAGTCTTTCCCATTCACCTACTTTTGCCACTTGTATATTTCTTACTACAACAATAATAAAAGAAAGAGATACTAAGCAAAATAATCGAATCATCAACATCGTCAAAGCCTTTTTCAACTAATTGGGGTTGATTACATGAATCCTGGTCTGCCATTGCTCTATTATGGGCTATATACCCTCAATGAAGCCATAAGTTCCCATATCTTTTCTCAATACTTCCAATCATATCCCTTTGGGTCTATCCCTTGCCTTTTTTTAGCCTTCCACTTGAACTAAATTACACCTCCTAACAGGTGTTGTACTGGGTCTGCGCTACACATGGCCAACCCATCTAGGTCTATTCTCTCATCTTATCGTTTATTGGTGCCACACGTAAATTTTTCCAAATATATTCATTTCGAATTTTATCCCTTCTTGTCTTGCCACTCATCCATCTCAATGTCCTCATCTCCGCTACACTCATCCTATGAGCATATTGTTTTTTGACTGCCCAACATTTTGCCCCATAGAGGAAAATTAGTCTCACAATTGTCCTATAGAACTTGTCCTTTAGCGTCATTGGTATGCAGCGATCACATAAAATTCCAGTTGCATATTTCCTCTTCGCTCACTCAGCTCTAATTCTATGTGTGATTTCCTTAGGGCTAATTTGGATGTACCCAAAATTAGACTATTTTTGGATTGCAATAAAAAAATCTTGTGAAACCTACTTTGACTGTTTGGACAACTGAATGCTTTTCCTAGATTTTTAGTTTGAAAGAAAAAAAAAATCCCATATCAAGGAAAAAATTGCCATCCAAAAAAATTCAAGTTAGACTTGAATTTTTTTTGGCTTGAGTCACGTTTCTCACGCCTCTCTCTCTAACCCTCACGCTCTTCCCTATCCTCCCTCCTCATCTCCTTCTACTCTCTCTCATGCGCGAGAAGAAAAGCATTTGTAGGAGAGGCACAAGAGAAGGGAGAGACACCGAGTTGTACGCGGCTAGAGAGAGGAGGAAGAAAACCTACAAGAGCTTCTTCGTGCCTCTCTGTAATTTTTTTCTCTTTCTCTTACATGGACACAGAGCACCTATGGTAAGGGCTCCTTCACGTGACTCTGTTTCTGCGTCTTGCATGCAAGAAGTGTTTTTTAACTCTGAGACCTGTTATGATCAAAGCTTGTTTTTGCTTCGTTTATGTATTGAAAAGGGCGATAAATCATGATATTTATTGTAGATCTTTGCTTTGGTCGTGCCTTTTGCCTAGAAATTGTTTTCTGGAGTATGAAATGAAGAAAGCTTAGGTAGGAGCTTTGAAGACTGATTTTCCTTTTTTTTCTTAGTTTCTTCTTTGTTTATGCTTTGCTTTTGACTAAGTTACTGAGAATGATATTTGGATTGAAGGAGTTGGAAGGAAACATGAATTTATTTGCTTTATGTGTTAGCATTTTAGCACTTCATCTAATTTTCAGCAATAGATCTTCGAGTTATTTGATCGAAATAAAGTGAAAATTATGACTTGAATGAACAAAAGAACAGAGTCCAAGGAGCTTTTATTTGATGCCTTTAGGTGTTGTAGATTAGATTCTTGAAGGGTTTTGACGAATATTAAGTGGAAATTTTTGGATTAAACTAGAAAGAGATGAAGAGGACATTGCATTTATTTTCCTTTTTTTGAGTTTCTGAGTGCTTCTCCTTGCTTTGCGATTGCAGGTTTGAGGCAATTGTGGTGGAAAAGCTAGAAAGAGCATTGATAGTGACAAAAAGACATAGGGTGTTTGCTTCTTACTGTTTGTACACCTCTTCTATGATGTTATGGTGTTGAATTGTTGGGAGCGGGAGCTTTTTATATAGTCTATGGTTTCTTAAGTTTGACAAAAGTATAATACATGGTAAGGAGAAGAATTATTGAAAAGGGCACAGAGGACAAACTTACCTGCCATGTTTACGTATGTTAATATTAGCAAAGTAAGGAGCCAGGACGTTTATCTGTAGCAATTGAAGTGTTTGGAATTGTTTTACCAAAGTGAAGAACCATACAGAAGAGGTTCAACGAGCAAATAAGAGCAAGGACGCTCTATTTTGGGTCCCTTTTGTTTATTATTGTGGAGCAAATAGGAAAAATATGAATTTAGAATTTATTGTAATGCATCCAAACAAACATATCTGGCAAATAAAATTTTCTTCTCATATTTTAATAGACATCAGAACAGTCTACCAACACAATAAAATAAAACGATAATGTTTTTCAATTGAAGAAGAAAATAATTGCATTTTTTTCAATGTGTATTTTTTTCTTTGACATCCAAATTAGGCCTTAATCTCTCAATTTTCTTAGATTATCAATCAAAGATATCGAAAGTGTGCTCTTTTTGGTATTTCTTGGCCATCAATCTTAATTACTTATTGTCTCTACTCCTATTATTACTAAAATTGCATTTTATATACTCTATCTTAATCCGCCAATTCTAAAACTTTTAGATTTTAAAGCATCCCTCGAAAGGTTTAACTTTGTGTTGATACCGTTTTGGGTTTTATCGATCAAAATTATATCGTCTACGAACAACATGCACCACAATACATCATCTACCTCATCTTGTAGGTGCTTAGTTAAGTTGTCTATAACAGAAAAAAAGGTATGATCTCAATGCTGACCCTTGATGTAGACTTATTATTATTGAAAACTCACTCATCTCTCCACTAGTTATTCATATCCTAATTAGCACTCCATCGTCTCTCAATAAGTCGATGTAGTGTCTAGAGACTCCTTTCTTCTCTAACACTAACCAAATCAAATCTCAAAGTAATCTATCATAAGTTTTATTTAGATCAATAAAAACCATATGGAGCTATTTTCCCTTCGCCCTAAACTTCTCAATTAGTTGCCTATGTAGGAAAATAGCTTCAGTTGTTAACCTCTTCGGCATAAAACAGAATTGGTTTTTTGATACACTCATTTCATTCCTTAGTCATTGCTCATTCACTCTCTCCTAGAGCTTCATAGTTATTGATCCTTCAATAGTTCGTATAATTATGTGTCTCTCCTTTGTTCTTGTAGATAGGTACCATAATACTTTTCCTCTATTTGTCGAACATTTTCTTTATTCAACAATTTGGTCAACTAGTCAATGCCAAGCTTTCTCATGCACTTTCAAATCTCTATTGGGATACCATCTGGTCTTAAAGACTTTTCTATCTTCATCATTTTCAGAGTTTCTTTCACTTCCGATATCCTAATCCTACAAATATATCTGTAATCTCTGCCTTCATTTATGCCAACGGTTCCTTCTACCGCTATGTTCCCATTGTGTTCATCATTTAATACTTTTTAAAAATAAACTCTCCACCTTTTGTTGACCTCGTCATCTTTTACCAAGAATTTTTTTATTAATGCATTTAATATGGTCTATATCTTTGCACTTTTGCTCTCTCATTTTTGCTAATTTGAATGCATATTTTTTATCTTTTCTATTGCACTATTAAGTTTTATAACATGATCGTTTTTTGCTAATGGCCTTTTGAACTTCATCACTCTACCACCAAGTGTCTTTATCAGAATTTATTTTCCCTCTAGATTATCCAAAAATTTATTGTGCCATTTTCTTGATATAGTCAGCCATCTCATTCGTCATAACATTGACCTCATGTTCAAAGTTCTATTTTGCTTCTTTAGCTAATTTATGCCTAAATAAGTTTATTTTTTCATTTTTAAATTCCAACGCCTAGTTTTTGGACACTTATTAATTTTACCCCTTCTCTTCCATGTTTTTATACAAACGTCCATAACCACGAGCCTATGTTGCCCAGTGAAACTCTCTTAAGAGATAATCTTGCAGTCTTTACATGATGGTCGATCTACCTTCTTAACTAAGAATAGTTATTAAATATTCATCTCCCGTTTTAAAGTAAGTATTTGCTATTGCTAGATCGTAGGCTATAGAAAAATCTAGAATAGCCTCATCCATCTCATTTCTTTCACCAAATCCATATCCCCCATGTAACCCTTCATGTCCTCTACTATCTTTCCCTACATGACCATTTTAAGTCTCCTCGTAAAAAAGTCCTCTCTTCATTGGTATGTCTTGGACGATTCCATCCATGCCCTCCCAAAATTGTCTTTTAATTCTATCATTTAATCCTACTTACGGTGTATAAGCAGTAATTATGTTAATTATCTTTTCCCCTTATACAAGTTTAATTAATAGGAGCCTATCACCTATTCTCTTGACATTAACTACTTTATTTTTTTAATTTTTATCTACTATTATGCCTACGCCATTTCTATATTTATCCTTTCTTGTCTATCAAAGTTTATACGAATCTATTTCTTTAGCTTTCTCTCCTTCCATTTAGTTTCATGTGCACATGCTATGTTTACTCTCATTCGTCTCATTGTATCCACTCATTCCATATTCTCACCTGTAAGCGTTCCTACATTCTATGTGGCTAGAGGAATCCTATTCTCTTAGATTAACTTCTTTACCCGTGCTCATCCAGAATGTCGTAGGAACCCTTGCCTATTTTTTATCATTTTGGAGAGCGCCCTAGCCAACCCTTGCTCATTTCTCATTGGACGCAGGTTGCAGTATAGCGCATCGCCTCTGGGGATCGTCCTAGCATAAGCAGATAGTGTAGTTTTAGGATTCATGATAAGTTTTGGCAATGTTTTACGTTGGCTGCCTACCCTATTACAACCCAACTTATTTACCCAAGCATAGGACGGGTTAAGGACAACTTTAAGGTTCTCACCCTTCTTAGACCAGTCCTCCAACAAAGGTTCTCACCCAATCTAATCCTAAGACTGATGGGTCAGGCATAACTTCTCCAGCTGTGTCCAGATAACTGGAATGATCAATTTTATTCAAGAGTCAAGACGTCAATTTATATAATGACATATAAATTAAACTACCATGTCATTTGCTTACCTTGATTCCATATTTGAATTCAACCAAATGTAATAGGAAGAGGACCAGCCCAAGTAGGTGCAACAACAACAACTGATGATCCCTTCACCAAACCTTTATTTGCTGCATGAAGCGCTATATAACTAATACACGAGGGCAATATTATCTTTTTGAGAAAATTGCTCTTTACTCAAATTTCTTATACTGCATCGAGGAAAAGCAATCCAAATCTAATGATTCATCTATAGAACTAAGAATCTGTATCATAATAAGTGAATCTGATGCCATCCCCTCTTCATAATTTTAGTCAAAAGAATCCCGACACTTCCTTGTTTCATTAAGAATCCAAGTCATGATAAGTGTGAGAGAGAGTATGTTGGGGGCCAAATATTGTTGGTGGTATAAGATCAAGGAGCTAGAAACTCAACTTAAAAATTTTCGGTTATTTGAAACCATAAGGATTTAAATGTTGAAAAACTTGAGGGAAGAGATGGATCCACTCCTAAGATTAGGACTAGTGTCTTGAGACTATCGATCGCAAAGATAAGGCTTTTACCAGATCTGTAAGAAGTTTGTAAATTTCAATGTCCCTTTTCATGGCCATGAAACTCTTCTTAAAGAGGGATGAAGGAGGTTGTTCTCCAACGTTCAGCTTCCTCCTGAAATCTTTGAGAAAACGTGGCCCTGTAATTTTGGTAAGTGGGTGGTTACTTTCTAGCCATTAGATAACGGTACTTTCTCTCTCTGAGAATCATCCCTCTTTTAGTGATAAACATTAAATTATAAAAGAGAGAAATATTGCATGTTTAAAGGTCTCATGGCCATACACACGTACCAACATCTTCTACTTGGCCATAAGGGCCAGATATATTGAAATATCATAATCTTTACCACTTAATGAATTTAACATTTATGTGCATATTTTTGTCATGAGGCTTTCATGCAAATGCGGTTATACATCTCATAACAAAAAATATCCAAAGTCATGTCATGGTTTTTCACGCTAATTGGTTTTTCCTCTCATGACCAAGACATAAAAAAATATCCTATTTGGGCGTCCCTGACTTAAATATTTCTAAGTCTCATCAAAGCTATATGCTTTGATAATATTTCTGCACTCAATCCCTTTGTTAAACTGTAATCATATATGAAGATGGCAAATAACTTATAGTTATTTCATTCTTTCCAATAATATCATAAATATAATGATAATCAATTTCAATGTGCTTATCCTTAGAACTATAAGCTCCATTTCTAATTAATGAAATAGCAGCAAAAAATTTTAACAGGTCCGTTAGCTATATCAAGCTTCAAATCATTTATGAAGCGTTTAATCCAGATGGCATAAGTTGTAGCAATGCTACAAGCAATATACTCGGCTTCTGTAGTATACCGAGCTACACAACCTTGTTTCTTACTAGACCAAGAAACACATACACCTTCAAAGAGGAATACAATTCCTGAGGTCGATTTTCTATCACCTGGGTTTCTTGCAAAATCTGCATCAGAGTACCAAGTAACCTCTAAGTTGTCAGCTTGGAAGCACAACTTGTAATTTTTAGTTTTCTGAATATATCTGAATATCCTTTTTACAGCTTGCCAATGAGCCATCATAGGATTAGTCTGAAATCTACTTACAAGACCATATGCATGACTCAAATCAGGTCTTTTACATAACATGACATAATTTATGCATCCTACTGCTTGAGCATATGGAATTTTTTCCATTTCAGCTTTGTCACTATCATTTAATGGACACATTTTCTTTTATAATTTGAAGCCTTTATAAACATGTATATCTATGAGTTTGTAATTTTTCATCTTAAATCTCTTTAAAATACTTTCTAAATAATTTTCTTGAGATAAACATAGAAGTCTTGTATTTCTATCTCTTGTTATCTTAATGCCCAATACATAGCCATGATTTGGTATGGTCAATCATGCCAATATTATTACCGGCTATCAAAATATCATCCACATATAGTGACAATATAACAAAATTGCTCCCACTAGACCTTTTCCTTTAGGGAAAGATTTCGTAGTTAATTTATCAGAAATACATGGCTCACATGTTTTGAACATAATTTCTCCTAAATTAGGGAGCAAGCCTCTTTTAACCATTTGATTCATTTTATCTTTATTTATATGTCCTAATCTTAAGTGCCATAAATATGGATCATCTATACATATGAAAGCATCAAAAGAAGCATCAATATAATTAGAAAATGATGAACTTTCATCAATATTCAGTCGGTACAAATTGTCAACTTTAGTACGTACACCAAAGCTCTAGAATGCTTCCCAATGGTAACCTGACCAGACCTGAACCTTATTTCATAACCCTTGTCGTCTAGCCTTGGGACAGAAATCAAATTGTGTCTCATATTGGACGCATACAAATGTATCAGTCAATAAGAGATTTGTTCATCCTGGTAAACATAGCTTGAAAGTACCAACATCTAAAATATCGCAGTAGGTGTTATTTCTCATATAAATCCGCTGGTTACCGACTGCAACTCTTTCAATTATGTGAATCCATCCTTAGCCCTCAAGATATGTCGAGTGGAGGTTGAGTCGACCCACCAATTTCTCAGGTCATGATCGACAACTATTGATTCTAAGACTACGTAGATCAAGTCCTTTATCTTATTTTGATTATTTCGAACATGATTGTTATTTTGGTTTTTATTTTTATTTTTTAGCTTAGGACAATTAAACTTGATGTGCCCAATTTTCTTACAATAAAAACCGGTCTTTTCAACCTTATTCTTTTGATTTTTAAAATTTCTCCTCATTCCCTTATACCTATTATTTTTCTGATAATTGAAAGGATTTTTGAGGATCTAAGAAGATGAACTTTGGGCAAAGTGGAGCTCATTTGATTTGTTCATCATTCTTCTTGATTTCTTCATCATTCTTCTCTTAGCTTCAATACTAAAATGTATGGGAAGATTTAACATGGTTATCCCTTGTACATAATGGTTCAATGCAATTACAACAGACTCCCAAGATGGAGGGGGACTGTTAAGGCCAATGGACATTTGCATGCGATCGGGGACTGGATTCCCAACTGAAGCAAGGACCTTTGTGAGCACTGACATTTTATTGACATGCTCGGTCAATGAGTCTGTTTCTTTCATTCTGCAAGAATTGTATTTTTCTAACAACAATTGTACATGGGTCTCAGAAGTGGTCCCATACTTTTCAGATAGGGCGCCTATCATACTTTGAGCTGTGGTGTAATCCTCGAAGACTCTAATTAAATCATCTTCCATAAAGCTCAACATAGTAGTCCTAGCTATTTTGTGATCTTCTAACCATTTTTCAAGTCGCCTTCTGGCTTGACCATTGGCATTAGGCTCTAAAACTGGTGGTTCTGTTTTTAGGACATAATCTACCCTATCTTGAAAAAGAATATATCCAATTTTTTTTTTTCACATAGAAAAATTGGTCCCATTGAGTTTTTCAAGTTTGGATAATTCTGGCATTATTAGCCTAGATGCCATTTTAAATTTTTAGATAGTACCTAAAAGTTCAAAAACAAATTTAATTGTGTTTAAGAAAAGGTTGTCTGCTAGCTAAATCAATAAGTTTGCCGACTCTCAGTGAGTTGCAACTTTAAAGAAAAATTTTCTCAAACAGTTTATGTTTGCATTGCTGTGTTGCAACAAAAAATTAATAAAGTAAGGCAACAACTACTTTTATGTCAAATCTTGCATAAGAATAATTTTCATAAATATGTGAATATGTCTTAGGACAACATAGAGAGTCTACAATGATATTTGATATTTTTCAACAAAAATATGGCATTGCATAATCATCACAAAAAAAAAAAAAAAAAATTCACAAAATCAAGATCATGAAATTTTCTAACTTAAAGAGACCAAAGCATAGGATAATTATGCAATGCAATAACAATTATTATGTAAATAAAATATGTCGATAATCCCTAAATTATAGGTCACAAAATAAAATAAAATAAATAAATACATGCAATTGATATGTAAGCCTTTACTCCAATAGAATTGGCGTGTGCATAATAAGATTCAATAATAAAAAAAATATGCACTTAATTTTCAGCAACAAAAAGATGGAAGAAAGAAAATGTCAGCCGCCTGATTTCAGTAGTCCATGGTCAGTAAAAAAAGTTTATAAGAATACACAAATTTAGATGCTCAGCTACCGTGCATAAAGTAAAAGAAAATTTTGGATAGTCTTTACAAATTACTATTATTATTATTATTATTATTAATTTTATTAGAAAATAGAGAGAAAAATTATTTGCCTTATTTTCTGTTAGTTGACCGTGGGCTCAAGTATATACTATATCAACAACTTGATCTTATAGAAAGAGAAAATAACTACACAACTTGTTCCTACTCTAGAGAGAGAGCCTAATATTGAGGCGTTTGCTAAGTCAAGATAACTTTTCTGCAACAACCTTAAACTTATTTTCTCTCTCTTCCTATTCTTTTGATGATTCTTCTAGCGTCTCTATCTCTTTAACTTTTTTCTACAAAAGATTAAACAGAGGATTTATCCGAGTACGCTATGATCATGTAAGCCAAATGCAATCTAGAGAGAGAAAATATGGCAAAAAAAATTTACTGAGAGAAAATATTACAGAACCAACAATACCAGTAAAAACAAATACTGAATTGCAAATGAGGAGCAGTAAATAAAGAGAGAAAAATTCATAAAAATAAATAAATAAATAAATAAATTCAGACTACTAAATTTAAGGTTAGAAAAAATTTACATCAAGATATACGTGAATGACCAAGCACAATATCAAAGTTACTGTAACTTAAACTCAAGAAAAAAAATAAGATATAAAATACCAAAAAAAAATTGGGACTTATAGGTTATGAGCCCACACGCTTCCACAACCTGCTCTGATACCAACGTTGAAAAACTTGAGGGAAGAGATGGACCCACTCCTAGGATTAAGGGCAATGTCTTGAGACTATTGATAGCAAAAATCAGGCTTTTACTAGAACTGTGAGAACTCTGTAAATTTATGTGTCCCTTTTCATGGCCATGAAACTCTTTTTAAAGAGAGATGGAGGAGGTCGTTCTCTAATGTTCGGCTTCCGCCTGAAATCTCTGAGAAAACGTGACCTTGTAATCCTGGGAAGTGGGTGGTTACTTTCTAGCCATTAGATAACGTTCCTTTCTCTCTCTAAGAAGCCTCCATTTTTTAGTGATAAGCATTAAATTATACGATAGAGAAATATTGTACTTTTAACGGCCCCATGGCCATACACACATACCAACATTAAATACACTAACCTTTTAAAACAAAACCATAATATACAAATTTCAATCAACAAGATTGGCTTATACTACCTTTAGAAGTAAATAAATACAACTCCAATAAGTTCCTTTTCAAGTCCCAACAATGAAAAATACAAAATTCATCATACTTCTCAGTTACATAAATACTCTCATTTACAAATACAAAGTACATGCTAAAAAATCCTCATCGTTTCCAAATCACATGATGATTTCATCTTCAACATTCATCCTCACAACATTATACACACATATTACATGTGAACATGATTAACCAATCACAATATCCACTTGCATGAGATAAGGTTAACATTTCATTGTAAGAGTTCACCATATGAACATTAGAACAAATACTTACATACATAATATGCTCGATTTATCTATAATATAAAAACATTATATGATTATAATTACATTAAATAAACGAGAAATGATCCTATAGGACCCTCCTCTACTCATGTGCGTAGGACCCCAAAAGATCACCATTAAATTTGGCACGGATCTATAGAAAAATCAAGTCCCACTCTCATGTGATAATTTTTTTAGAGATCCATGCCAACTTTAATGGTGATCCTTTATAGTCCTACACACATGGGTGAGGGAGGGTCCCATAAGATCATTACTCTAAATAAACATGCAAGGAATTATTTGGGAAGCCATAGGTCAAACCTTTTGTATTCGAGTCACAAACGGACCTTTTAGAAACTTAGTGTTATCTCATAGAGGAGTGCAATAGTGGTTTTATTAGCATAATATGAGTAATCCAAATGGGAACCTTAATACACTTTTAAAAACACTTCATAAAGTCTAATTGGAGTGAGTAATATGATAGACATCAGTTTACATGAAGAAAAGAGATTAGACTCAAAACGAGCCAAATATGAGCATACTACATTATATGGTCCACCGGTCCACCAATACTTTTCTCAATGTGAAAAGATGAACTTTAATCCAACAAATAAACTTCTAATATGGATATTAATTATATTAACTTGTAGATTAACATAGGATATACTCAAGAAAATTTAGATTGAAAGGATCTATCAGAAACTAGACAAGATTCACAAGTAATCAAGGTACTCATGATCAATATGAAGGACCATACTATGTAATTCCACATAGAGGTCATACAAAACTAATAATAAAAGGAGTTTAAAACTTCTGTAAATATGAATTTATAGCAAATTTGATCATGATGAAATGAAGATACGAAGGAAAAAATCACAAATAATTAATACCTTGATGATGTCAATTGATGGACTTGACATTGTAAAAGGAGGGAGCACCATTAAAGATCATGTTATGATCAAAGGGAACCAAGAACATGAACCAAAGTGGGTTGGACATAGAGCTCAAGTTTGTGATCTCTTTTTACTCTCTTAGCTTACAAAGGTTGTTTCTTTATTTAAGGTTTCAATTGGACTTATGGCATATTTATATAATGGAAAATATCTCCATACCTCTCATTTTTACGTTTATATCTCAATAGACCCAAAGTTTCAAAACATATATTTGGTTATAAAAATTCTAAGTTTTTTATCTTTTAACCTACTAAGCTAACTTTATCTCCTTTAAACCTATTTTTTTGCCCCAAACAAATATAAAAAAGACGTATCTTTTCTAAACACTATCATTTCTCTCTCTTCACATGATTTTCTCTTAAATCTCTCTCTACCTATTTTCCCACTCTCTCTTCCCCGTGTCTCTCACTCACTCTCTCCCCCATTAGAGAGACAAAGAGCGTGAATGTTAGAGAGAGAAATTTGGGAAGAATATATCACGTAAATAGATGAAGGGTTTAGAATGAGCATGTCTTTTTTATATTTGTTAGCGCTAAAAAAAAGTTAAAAGTGGGTAAAGTTAATCAGGGGGTTAGGAGATATATTTTGAATCTTTGAGTTTATTGAGATATGAAAACAAAAAATAAAAGAGGATATTTCCCCTTTATATAAAGTGTTTAAGTATGAAATAGATGCAATCCATTTATGACACATGAGAGGTCATCATCTTAGCTACTCATCCCTGTCCAACCACTAGGATGAAGGGATGAGATTAAATACATTTTCACTCCCTTCAACCCAAGGTCAAGCCATATTACCTTTAGGTCCTTTGTCCCATACTTTAAATCCAACCATATCCAACATGGTGTTTAAATAAAACCCCTTGATTTTGATTAAATCCATTAGTGTAGTAAATGGACAAGGGCAATGGCAAAAAAGGTAAAAGGTAAAAGCCTTCATGAGAAAGGTAAACATGCTTATGACACCACCAATATAATTTAATCAACCCACATCCTTCACATGTACCTTACGCCATTGACATAGGTGACATCCACATGTTTTGTTCATATGCCATATATCCCATGTGGAATGTAATTTCAAAAATAAATTTTACTTTAAAATTTTCTTTAGTTTCACAGATGCCAAGCATGTCACATATGTGACAATTAATTGTTACGTAAGTTATAGCAAAATATAACAACTTAACATAAGATTTCAAATGAAACCAACAGCATAATGCCACCAAGGCCCATTACCTAGGGATCAATGCCCAAGATGACGTGACTAGGCTGGTGGGGCCTTGGGGTGCCATGTGGCCCCCTATGGCCACTTGGGTGCCACATGGCATCCACGTGGATGTCCTTATACGGTATTTTACTCAAACAAATTTGAAAATCACATTGTTAGTGATTTAAAAAGTTCAATTTTTTTTTCAAAAATCCCAATAAATATTTAAAACATATTTGAACATTAATACATCATTTCTCATAAAAAATAAATCGGACCAAAGGTATATGAGATCTATTAACTTTAACTCTAGGTATCAGAGTACTCCATTAGGTTAGTACCGAATGATTTTCGCAGTCTATGATATAGACACATAATTGGTCATATCAAAGTCATTGAGGTAGAGCTTCCCATAATTAGGTTCTCAATAGATTACATGTGCATCTTTATGGGACATACTATTGCTCTAATACAGAGGCCCTCTCAAAGCACATATACATTGGCTTTTCTATGTCGGATAATACTTTAAAAGAGTGGCTTCTCATGCGACTGGAAGTACATATGTCATGGAATGGTCTCAGGTCAGAATAAGAGCTCACGTCTTATAAGCCATAACCATTTCATACAGGACTAACTCTCAATAAACACTCGAGTTCTATTATACTAAATTGGATTCTCTAAGCTCCGGCTAACCGACACAACTATGATGCATCCTAATTGATATAATCCTGACTCGGAGGTGATCCTTACACCTCTCCGAGATATTAATCTTGCAAAACACAAACTCTCCATACCTTATATACTCGGGGTATGAGAATCTAAAGCCTCAGTTAGCTAAACACCCAAATTCTATCTCTCTTACTCCCACTGAGTAAAAGAATCTTGGCTTTAAGGCCTTGAAATGTCATATTGCCAATAAAGACAAATCCTAGATCTGTCTCTTATGTATGCATACACAAAAATAATTTACAAATAAAACATTGTCATATTGATATTACAAAAGTACTAATCGGTTTTAAATAATGATAAAAACCTAAATGTGTCCTTAGAACCATATATACAAAATAAAGACGAAACATACACACTCTCACATGAGTCTCTAGAACCACATATCTAAAACAAACATAAAATATAACACTCTTAACAATAGGAATGGATAGACATGCTTTTTTGGGGATTTTGGATTGGAGTTGCTGTGATGAACCCAAGAAAGAAGGGAAGTGGATCTGCCACATATTCAACGTTCTCCCTCAACCAAAGACTAGGTACCACACGCTCTTGCTAGATGTGTTTTTCTTTTTTATTCTTCTGTGAATGTCTCTTGTTTGGTGTGCGGATATGAGTAGTTCTCTTAATTTATTTTTATGTATTCAACCAATGATTAAAAAGTAGTCTGCTCGACCCCCTAAGCGGATTTTTGGAGAAAATACCTTGGTGTTCTTAATGCACCTAATTTATTTTTATGTATTCAACCAATGATTAAAAAGTAGTCTGCTCGACCCCCTAAGCGGATTTTTGGAGAAAATACCTTGGTGTTCTTAATGCAGACACTATTAGGCGGCCAGAACTAAGCACCCTGCATGAATTTGGCGGAAAAGTTTTTTGAGAGGGGGCAAAAAATGTTATTTCATCGCTTTAAAAAATAATATTAATTTGTAATTATTGATTTATCAAAAATTCTTTTTGCATGTGATAGTAAATAATTTTTTAGAAATCCAAAAATAATAATTACGAATATGATTTTTGCATGTAACATTAATTATTAATTTATTGGAAAACAAAAAACATAGTATTGATTCTTAATTACTAATTTATCAAAAATTCCTTTTGCATGTGATACTAATTAATTCATTGGGAACCCAAAAATAATAATTATGGAAATAATTTTTGTATGTAACAATTAATTATTAATTTATTACTAAATAAAAAATAGTATTAATTCATAAGTACTAATTTGTCGAAAATGCCTTTTGCAAGTGATAGTGACTTATTTATTGGGAACCTAAAAATAATAGTTACGAAAATGTTTTTTGCATGTAATATTAATTATTAATTTATTGAGAAATAAAAAAAATAGCATAAATATGTAATTACTAATTCATCGAAAATGTCTTTTGCATGTGATAGTAATTAATTTATTGGGATTCTAAAAATCATAACTACAAAAATGATTTTTGCATATAAATTTAATTATTAGTTTATCGGGAAACAAAAAATATATTTCGTAATTACTAATTACTAATTTATTGAAAATTCCTTTTGCATTTGATAGTAATTACTTTATTGAGAACCCAAAAATTATAAGTACGAAAATGTTTTTTGCATGTAACATTAATTATGAATTTATTGGAAACCAAAAAAAATATTATTAATTCTTAATTACTAATTTATCGAAAATGCATTTTGAATGCGATAGTAATTAATTTATTGGGAGCCCAAAAATAATAGCTATGAAAATGCCTTTTGCATGTAACATTAATTATTAATTTACTAAGAAACTAGAAAAATATTATTAATTTGTAATTACTAGTTTATCGAAAATAAATTTTACATATGATAATTTATTGGGAACCCAAAAATATTAGCTATGAAAATAATTTTTTATGTAATATTAATTATTAATTTATTGGTAAACAAGAAAAATAGTATTAAACAATGCCTAGTCGAGCACGCAGAACTTGGGCGGCCCAGTAGACAGAAAAATGACAATACAATTCGAAATTTTCAATAAGCGGTGTTCTTAAATAAGCAAATAAACAATTACAACCACTGAAATCATAAATAAGAACACTTTAAGACATGAATACCACTTACAAATGACTCTATAACAGTCCCTTTAGGAGGCACAATACATATATTTGCCTACAAATCAAAACTATGTCACAAAGCATGGTATTTTTACAAGAAATGAGCTTATGCTCTTACATAACCAAATGACATAATATAAATACTTGAAACAAAAATTACAAAATTGTTCTAGACTTGCAACAATGAGTTGAGTGCCAATATTAAGTGGGGAAGCTAATGGATTTGAACCCTTATGCCCGGGTTACAACCGTACCTTTTGAGGACTTAATATTATCCCAAGGATAAGTGCAAGAGTGGTTTTGTAATTACGAGGTGATCAATTCAAATGGGAAGCTTGAAACACTTTTAAAACAACTAATAAAGCCCAATGAGAGAGATTTAAATGATGGAGATTCTTTTGCAAAAAGAATGAGAGAGATCGAACTCAAAACAAGTATGAACAAATTACTTCATATGGTCTACTGTCTACTGGTCCACCAATGTTTTGTTCAATGTAAAAAGAGAAACTCTAACTTAACAAATGAACTTTTAAAATGGATATTAATTCTCTGAACTTGAAGATTAATAAAGGATGTACTCAAGAAAATTTGGATAGAAATGATCTATGAGAAACTAGACATGATTCATAAAGCAATTAAGGTATTGAACTCATGATCAAGGTTAAGGGGCACGCCTTAAAATTCCAGCTTAAAGATCAAGCAAAGCCAATGATAAAAGGAAGTTAAACTTTTGTAAACATGAATTTACAACAAGTTTAGATCATGAAGAAGTGAAGCAATGAACTCTTTAAAAAAAAAGAACAATTGAAGCAATGAAGGAGAAATTCACAAATAGATGATATCTTGATGGTGACATATGATGGACTTGACATTGTAGAAGGAAAGAGCACCATTAAAGATCATCTTGTGATAAAAAACATGAACCCAAAGGGGCTGAATGTGGAGCTCAAGTTTTGATCTCTTTTCTCTCTCTTTGATTCATGAAAAGTATTTTTTTAAGGTTTGAATTTTGGGCTTTAACTATATTTATATGAAGTGTCTAAGTTATGAATTGATCATGACCCTTTATGCACTTCATCTAATGGCATATGAGAGGCTAATTATCTTAGCTACTCATCCTCATCTAACCATTAAGATGAAGGGATGAGATTTAAGCACCTTATCACCTCATAAACCCTAAATCAAAGCCACATTAACCTTTTGTCCTTGTCCTCAGGTATTAATTTAATTCATATCCAAAAGGGCTTTACATAAAGCCCTTGAATTTTAGTAAATCTATAAGTATAGAGAATAGTTAAGGGTAAGGGCATTTGGTAAAAGTTATCAATTACATGGAAAAGATAAAAGGGGCTTATGATACCAGCAATTAAATTAGCTCAACCCACACCCTTCACATGCACCTTACACTCTTCACATGGGTCACACCAATGGGGCACATCCACATGAAATGTTCACATGGCATATGTCCCATGTGGATAATAATTTTTAAAACATTATTTTATTTTAAAATTGCTTTGGTTCTACACAAGCAAAGCATGTCATATATGTGACATTTAAGCATGTGACTAAAATCCAACTTAAAGTCATAACAATATAATATAAATTTGAAATAAAAAAAAAGAAAGTAAGTGACCAAGTGCCAAAGGTTCTCCCATGCATGGGAATCTGCTCCCAAACAAGGGGAACCCAATGTGAGGGGTCCATGGTGCCACATGGTCACCCTATGGCCACTCGGGTGCTATGTGGCATCCACATGGACGTCCTTACATAAGCTCGAATAATTTTGAAAATCACATTTTTGGTGATTTAAAAAATCCAAAAAATTGTCCAAAAAATTTCAATAAATATTTATATAATATTTAAACATCTTTACATCATTTCTCATTAAAATAAAATCAAATAAAATGAATGTGAGATCTTGAGGCTTTCATTCTAGGTATCGAAATACTACAGTGGGCTAGTCTCGAATGATGTTCTGTTGTGTCTTAAGTTGACCCATTGCACCTATACTTCGCAGTCTATGACAGAGATACATAATTAGATATATTAAAGTCATTGAGGCAGAACGTCCTATTATCAAGTTCTCAAAGGATTACATGTGTACCCTTGCGGGACATATTCCTACTTAAATACATGGGTCCTTTTAAAGCACATGTGTACTGATTCTTCTAAGTTGGATAAAACTTAAGACGAGTGGTTTTCCTTGCGAATGAAAGCACACAAGCTATGAAATGGTCTCATGTCAGGTTACAGACTCATATCCCATGAGTGTTGACCATCCCATACAAGGCCAACTCTCAACAAACACTCGGCTATATACTACTCAATTGGATTCTCTAAGCCCTGGCTAATCACAATTAATCATGAGGCATTCCAATTGAAATTCCTGACTAGGAAGTGACCTTCATGTCTCCTTAAGAAATTGATTTCTCAAAACGTAAACTCTCAGTGCCTCATGTACCCAGGGTAAGAGAATCTGTGTTCCAGTTCGCAAAGTACCCAGATTCTCACTCCCACTAAGCAAAAGACTATTGGTATTAAATCCTTGAAAAGTCATATTGCCAATAGTATAACTGTATGACACAAGAATTAGGGATTTATGACGTATCAAATGTATAATGCACAAGTCACTATTTTGATTAGATCCTGAAGAAGACATCTCAAAATAAGACAAGAAATTAAAAAAATTACTAATTTTGGTTGCTTGATCTCCAAACTTCCACCTTTAAGATGTCTCTAAGGACCCAAAATATTCTAAAAAATCCTCTAATAGATTTATAAAATTTCTAAAACTAAATCTATTATCTATGGGTGATGCTTAAGTCAATTTCTCGTAACTTTGAGAAACCCTTCGATCCTATGAAAATCACAAAAGACTAATTTTTTGGGTTTTTTTTTCTCTCTAAAATAGGCTCTAATGGGTTTTAGATTTAAAACATACAATTTTACTTTTATAGTATTAAAAAAAATGACCATAAAATGCCCTTAACGAGGGGCATTTCTGCCCTTAGGCAGGTTGCAAGCCCTGAGCGGTTGCCTAGAGCTAGACGTTGAGCGCCCACCTAGGTGGGTTCCGGGTGCCTGGGAAGGTGCCCAAGGACCTCCTGCTTAATTTGGCTACCTAGGCCGAGGAGATGCGCTCAAGCCTTCTTGACCGCCTAGGCGCTTGGTGGTCCACTTTTTAAATCACTGCTTGAAAACTTTTCTAGGTCCTCAATAGTAAAACTCCCTTAGTAATTATCCATGAAGTTAAATAGCTAAGGTAAATTAGATCATCTTCTAGGGCAACCCCAATAAAATTTCAAAATTCACTAGAAACCAATTGCAATACCAAACTTTTATATGAATATTGCCTGCGGATAGACTTCTCCAAAAGAAAAAAAGCACCAGAGAAAATGAGCATCGCATCAGCCATCAAATGAGTTTGGCTTTTGAGGAAGAATAGACCGAATTGCTTGCATAGTTAGATGCTTTACGTTCCAATATGATGTGCATATATGACACAATGAAAATGAGGCAGCATGATGTACGGAGGAAGGTGAAAGAAAATAAAAAAATAAAAAAAATAACAGATAAAAATAAAGGACAGATATTTATCCTCCCTCAAGGTCTACAGGCAAGTCCACCCCAAAAATATCTCTTCATTAAACTCAAAATAAACTCATATGGGTCCATAGATACGCAAATCCTGAAAATGCCGCATAACCTGGTTATGCAAATCCTGGATATGTAAACCTGGTGTTACCAACAATGTTGTTTGGCAAAATAATCTAATAAATATATAAAAGGAGGGATGACTCTTACTGTAACTAACATGGGTACATTCTTGGTCCCAACATTTTCTTAAGATGCTTACGTTGTGACATACTTTGGCATTAGTTACTGGTGTATCAATACATATATAAGTAATCAAATTTCGAATTGTGTCCCACTGACTTGGGGTTCCTCAAAGTTTTGAGAGATTAGCACATGTTTATGAGTAAAGTTATGGTCATACATATAAAATAACCTGGTGGTTACAGTAACCCGAGGTAATTCATTCGGTCAAGCTTTCTATATTTCCTTTACAATATAAAACCTCTATACTTCCCCTTATCCAACTATCCATTTTAAATGGATGATTTAGATGGCCTCAATCACAATGTCACTTTTTATACTATTTTATTTTTAATTTTTTTTATACAAAACATTTTGACACCAAAATTTGGACGTCCAATCCTCTCTTGAACTTGCACCTATAAAAAATAAAAAAACAATATTCCCAATAAAATAAAATAACTAAAATACCCCTGAATGCTTCAGGAGTATTTTCGTCATTGTATTTTATCAAAAATATTTTTTTAATATTTTATTTAAGTACACCTCAATGAGGTGATGGTACGTTCCAAATTTCATATTCATATAGTTGGTAGAAAAAAAATAAAATAAAATACTCTGAGACGTCGGATCTAAATGAAATGGTTAGTGGCTCACATGATCTTAAATTGGATAGCTGGATAAAGGGAACAATATTTATTTTTTATACCGTAGGGGAAACATAGAAACCTTTCCCAATTCGATCTTAAATTGGATGGCTGGAGGAAGGGGAAAGTACATATTTTTTGTACTGTAAGGGAAGCATAGAAACCTTTCCCAATTCATTCACGGCATATAAGTTGCTAAAGAGGAAGTAATGGTTCCTACTTGGGGCCAGAGATGGGGACATGCTGGGAAGGAGGGACTGGATGGAGGAACATCAAGATTCATGTTCATTACCCAAACCCTCATCAAAAGAGTGTGAAAAGAACTGGTGAAAAGAGTGTTATTGGAAGAGCCCATGAAGACAAAATCACTTTACTAACTTGGTGGAGAATTCTAGAATTCTGGTTAAAGGGTGCAAAACAAAAGTGTTTGGGAGTCATTAAAATCAATAGCTGAGAAGCAATCGTCCAGAAGATGGAGTTATTCCAAGCAACTTTATTGGGAAGGTTTTGCTCGGATATCAAAATCAGAGGACTAGAGGAATGGGAAACAAAGTGTAGAAGTTGTCGGCCCCAGTAATATGCAAAACTCTGGACAAAATGGTGTGTTATTTATCCCGAGTTCCAAGTTGTGAATAATACTTTAGGGTGGAGCATATCGAATGAGTCTGGGTGAAGTATGGTCCCTCTTCTATGGACTGGGAATTATAGGATAGAAGTTGCAGAACGTAGTACCAAAAGGAGACTCGGGCAGTGTTATTAGATGGGGCAACGCTTATGAGGTGTGCCCATGGCGTCTACATGTTGTGTTTTGGGAAATTAAGACTCTTCTTAAGAAATTTTATGTATCCCTAACACCCGCTAGCTAGGTCAGAGCTTTTTTTATATTTATTTGATGACTGTAACTGTGAATAAAGTCTATTGTGTAGATGCTTGATTATGGCAGAGGTATACACATTTGTGCATCAAATTTGAAATTAATGAAAAACAATTAACTTTTAAAGAAGAAAAATCATCATTAGTGGCGCTTGCCTAGTCAGGAAATTGTTGGAAAGTTTTAACTCATAGTTGCTAGAAACGCCTAAGATTCCGAGAAGTTTTAGGAAATAGAATCATGGAATTCTGGTTGGCTAGAAGATTCATGTTTTCGGAATCAACTTTTGTATGAGGCGAATCTTGCGAAACATGATTCTTACAATATAAGAATCAAGAATCGATCCAATGGAATCGAGAATCCTATTTATACGGAACCGAGGTCTTGAACTCTTTGGAATTGAGTTTTCAAACCTATTTGGAATCGAGATTCTTTCGTATCTGGAATCAACATTCCGACACTTTGAAATCGAGTTTCTGATGTATTTAGAGTTGATATTCACATTAGTTTGGAAATTGAGATTCATAGCAGTTTGAAATCAAGTTTCGACTCATCCGGCAATCGAGGTTTGTGACTCCATGGGGTCGAGTTTCAACCCCCATAGAAAAAGAAGAAGAAGAAGAAGTCCTACATCACTAACATCCCGTGCCTTAACAACTTAGAACCTAATCAAGCAATCAAAATTAGAGGTCTCTAAGACGAAGGATTCCTTAGATTTGAAGTCAACGTAGTGATTATTGAGTCTCATTTAGTATCAAAAGTATGGTCAATTGCTGGACATTTGTAGTCCCCTAGGGAAATATCTACAAAAGATAGAAATATTAACTCATGTATTTTTAAATGTGATTTTGATTTCATTATTGTAGTTCAAAATAAGATTTTGTTTGTACCTTGGTGTTGTTTGTATTGTAATCTTATTTGAACATAAAACTCTTTACCAATTAGATTTTAAAAAAAGGTAGTCAATCCTAGCACTACTAGAAATGTGACCTGAGCTAGTCCAAGCACTATTAGAAACATGATCATAATTGAACCTAATGAAGAAAAGTAGGCCACCAGGCCTCTTAGGCGGCCTAGCCAACAAATTGCCTAGGCAGTAGGGTCAGGACGAGCATGCTTAAGTCCGTCGCCTACACGGTGTAGGAGGGGGCCTAGGCGGTCTGGGTGCCCACTTAGTGCCAAAAAAAGAAATTTGTATCCACCTAAACAAAAATAAGGCCTGGTATTGCCTTTCTTTCTGTCTCTCTCTCTGTGCCTCTTTCTCAGGTCCATGGGTTCTATCTACACATGAGAAGAAGAAGAAGATGGACTCCAAGTGTTCGATGCGCAATCTCTATCACATACACACACAAAGATACTCATGGACCCACGTGCTCCCTCTTTATATGTCAGAAGATAAAGAAGAAGATGACCTCCAAGTGTTTGGTGCAAGGTGCCTCTCTCTCACAGAATCTCTCTCTCTCTTGACATATTTTCCAATTGTTCGAGACCTCTCTCTCACTTGACATATCCTCCAATTGTTCGAGAAGTCTCTCTCACAAATACAAATCCCAAAAAAAGAAAGAAAAAAGAGGATAATTTGTAAGAATTTTGTGTGAGACCTCACACACACAAATATGTGCGCATGTACACACACTAAACACATACACATACTTTCAAAAAATACGCACACAACAAACAACATATGGTCTAGACCACAACCTCCTCTTAGGGCCATCCAGGTATCTAGGTGCCCCTAGTTGGTCAAGGCCCTTGGCCGCCGTTGACGCCTCCGCCTTTGAACATTGGTTGAACCTAAATCTCTATTATTCGGAGCACATATGAACTATGGGAGGCAATCATTGCCTATCCGGTTTCCAAAGAATTCAAATTGAAATTCATAAATATTTGAACCAATCCATAAGTCACAGATTTATGCACGTAGAATATTACTATTTCATTTTGTGTTATTACAAATTCAAAGAAATCAGATTGAGGCTCTATGAGGGTGGAAGCAAGATTCGATGTTTGATTAATTTGTGGTTTCTTTTATCTATGAACCGTTGTACTTGGTGTTCAAGAATTTGGATTCAAGAACAATCGAATTGGGTGTCATTATATGTGAAAATCCATATTCAACGAGTGTAGAATTGAGATTCAATAGTTGTGCAATCGAAAATAAATAAATATTAGAAATGTTATTCTATAAGTGTTGAAATTGAGATTCCTAAAATTAGAAATTGAGATTCGTGACTTCATAGAAATGGATTCCATAAAGATTCCCTATTGGAATTGTGTATAATCAGGATTCTGAATGGAAATCATGACGTTGGGTGAGAGATTCCGGTATCTGTAGTTTAGGTTGTAAACAACCCAGGCCTGAGAATAGTTTACTATGGAAGTCGGACATAAGTGCAGTCTCTTGCTTTTCTAATATTGATTTTGTTAAAAAATATCCCCATTTCCAAGCAATATTAAACTTGGAATATCTCAAAAATTTTGACACATAAGCTTTTTGTGAGCATTTTAGGAATCAGAAGCGGGGAATTATAAGATGATAGAAGCTTCCTATGGTAGGAAGTTGATGCAGGAAAACAGAGAATAAGAGGCCCAAAACAATTCAATAACCATCAAACTAGGCCAAATTTGAGTGGCTCTAGCTTTACTTGTACAAAAAAGTGAATAGAGCTTGTTGGCACTATTCACACCTTGTTTTTACTGTTCATGCCCAAAAAATCTTAACTTCAACACAAACTTTGTAATAATATTTTTACCTTTGTCTACAGTACCCATAAATAGTACCTATGAATAGTAAATAAATAACTATAAAACACCCTAGAATCCTAAAAAACTTAAAAACCTTAAGAATAAACCCTAAAACTAAAACTAAAATTAAAATATACATCATTTGAAATTGAATAAAAATTAAAAATAAAAGTAATTGTCCTGCATCATTCTCCCTTGATTGGAAAAAATCGTCATTGAGTTTTGAAGTAGGCTAAGATGGATTTTGCATTAGTTTTACAACTTTAACTTGAACATTATCCTTTGAATCCTTGGACTTGTGGTTTATTAGCCCCATTAAAATACAACAATTAGGCATTGAGGCTGGGGCTTTGAAATTAATTGAGATATTTACAAACACTTTTAAGAAAACCTCAAGGAAAGGGTCAATGTATGCCAATAACGCCTGTTTGGTCACATAAACTTGCTTAAATTGCATCCTATATAACCTTGCTGAAATTGCCTAGGTTCAACCCTAAAACGCACCAGGGGTGCATCGTTGAAGTGATTGTTGGATTGGATGATTGAGTAAACACCTTCACCTATTAATTCTCCTTGGAGTCTTTCATCTTTTTCTTCATCAAAGATTGGTTTAACCAAGAAATCTTTATCATCATTGCTGATTGGATCTCTTACAAAATCTTGTTATTCATCTAAGCATGTACTAAATATTGGTGGTAAATCCCAATCTACAACCTGCGGACAACTTGTGTCAAAATCAAGAATGTCCTCTTTCAAATAAAAAACCCTAGAGTGATGTTCCCCATGTCTAGGTCTTCTATCACTTTTCTCTTCACTTGACTCATCACACGGAGCATGGAGGTGAAAATGGTTGTATTCAACATCTTCTTGGGTAGAAAGATCACCATTTTGTCCATGAATGATGCTTGCAAACTGTTGCACTAGTTGCTGAGCATGGATCTTAAGGTCGTTAATTTCATCATCTTAGGGATCATGAAGTGGGTCTACAAAAGTTCCCTTCTATGGGCCCATCTCATTGCCATAAGTTCATCGAAATCACAAACACTAGGCAGAGTATCAGCAGAAACCTCGCTAAAATCAACAAAGACTTGGCTGTAGTTTCCTGGCTTTTTTGAATAAATCATGAGCTCTGATACTATTTTGATGCAGGAAAATAGAGAAAAGAAGCCCATAATAGTTCAATAGCCATAAAAAATAGTTCAATAGCCATCAAAACAAGTCAGATTTAAGTGGATCTGGCTTTTCTTGCATAAGAACGTTATCCAAAACCCTAAATAGGGCTTGTTGATACTATTCACACCCTATTTTTACTGTTTACTCTAAAAAAATCCTAACTTAAACACAAACTTTATAATAACAATTTTACCCCTATGAATAATACCCATGGATAATATCTATGAATAGAAACTAGTGAATAGTAAATAAAAAACTATAAAAAGACCCTAGAATCCTAAAAAACTTAAAAACCCTAAAACTAAAACTAAAGTTAAAATATATATCATTTGAACCTGAATAAAAACTAAAACCAAACATAATTTTGGTTTGATAACAGTGAGGACCTTAAACTTTCCCTTAACCCATCCCAAACCCCGGTAAAAGAGGTAAAGTGGGTTGCATTAGTTAGGCAGCCAGTATAAAACTTTACGACATCTTATCATAGAGAAAAAAGGGGAAGAAAAAGCCAATCCCAAAAGATTAGTCTTGGCTGATGGTGATGATCAAGAGTGTTGCCCCTTCAATGCATATATCAAGAATAGTTATTCCTATTTGTCAGGTGTCAAAATCGATATCCTTGACTGCCCTAAAGCAGGGTTCCCTTAGCATTTGAATCGATGTATTGATCGCCCTTAATCACAGTCGACCAAGTATTGGCATCAAGGTCATTGAGGGGCCTTAACTAGATTTCACTAAGTACTAGAGCTTCCAGAGTGAATAAAGAAAGTAAAATAATTTGATTTATTAATAATAATTATTTAAAAATAAGACATTTATTTTGGGTTCCAGACTTTAGGAATGATGTCAAGTAGAGTTTTTAGAGACCCATCTGTGTCTAATTAAGAATTTGCGATTTGTATATTATTTAATAATATTTTAGCGAACTGTGTTTCAAATAATGTTTAAAAGATTCCAAGTATTCCATAATATTTTTTGCAATCATTCTTCCACAAGGGAATAATGAAGGTAACCTTGAACCTAAGACGTGTTAAAGCATGTTAGGCTAGTCCACTGAGGAATTCGTGCTTGGATTCCAAATAACTCAGATTGGTATTCCTAAAAGGTGGAAGTGAGATTCCATGCCGATCGAATTATAGTTTAGTACAACTATGAACCTAGGGATTTCATGTTTTGGAATCAGGATTACAAATACCATTCGAGATTCTTAAAAGGTGGAAGCAAGATTCCTAAGTTTAAAGAATGAGGTTCTTCAAAGATTCGTTGATTGAAGTGCCGAAGCGAGATTCCAACCATCCGGGGTGGAAGATTCTGGTCGCTATGATATACACTACCTCTCTTTTCTTAGACACACACATTTCAATAGTCAATATACATATTCTTGTGCAGGTGTGACATTATCTGCATCTTCAGAGGTCCATAAGCAAGTAGACACATTCATGCAGTCACGTGTATATATTTCTGTTATCTACACTTTTAGATTTTAAACAATATACGAGGATAGGGGCATCTTTGAATGATAGACTGCACTTTTATTAGTCTTTGGTTGTTGTTGTTGCTCAAACCATTTGTAATTGCACTGGTTAACAATTACATTTTTCAGAATGGGCATAGTGATACAATTCATGCTTTATGGGAAAAAACAATTTTGTTACTTCTCTTTTGGGTTCAATTTTTACGTCTTGTTATCTGTTAATCTATTCAAATTCCTATCTTTGATTGCTTTTCCTTATGCTATCAGTTACTCTATTCAAATTCTTATCTTTGATTGTTTTTCCTATTCCGCTAAAATAGGATGTTGATTTCTCTATACCCCTTTGCCATTCTGAAATTGAGCAAGCTTCAAGTGAAGACATACTTGAACTCTCTGATTTTGAGAAGAAAAGTCCCGGGCAGGTTAATTCCTAATGCTCATGTCATCTGCCACCAACAGGCAAGCATGCAGCATATAAACAAGACTTCCAGCGCATGAATGCATGTGTGTGTGTGTGTGTGTGTGTTCCTATTTTTTAAAATACTTATTGTTGTATGTATGTGGGTTGTGTTTATTCTGTATAATTGGGACTTGCCCAAAAAATAAAAGAAGAAAATGTTCAATATAAATATTGGCTTTTCGTTTCTATGAACTGAACTACTTAGTTGTTGAATTCTATGTGGTCTTCATTTTCTGGCAACTAGAAATAACTGAATATTGCCAAGTTACTGGCAACCAAACTTGGCTGCTTAATTTTGAAGCGTCAGATAGTGTCAGTGCATTTGATGAAAATCTGAGTAACAATATATAGTGCGGCCATTATTGATAATCATTGTTTTTTATGGTGTACTTATGCAGACACTCCATCTGGGTTTCATTAATAATGTGGACAACAGTTCTCAGTCCTTATTGGCTTTGTTGGCAATGAAAGAGTCCATAAATTATATGACTTTTTACTTAATCATAGGTACTAATCAATCTTCCTCTCCTGTACTATATTTCTCTGCCATTTATTTGTTATGATATCATAATATTGGTATTCTGCATGTGTTTGTTTAAGAGTTACATTTCTGAAGTTTGCTTTTGTGTTCATCAGGTCTTTCTTGAACTCTTTGGCCTGCATTGATGTTCCTGTACTTTATTCACCTAAGCCGTTTAAGAATGCGTCTCTTTTTGTTCTGGAGGTGGGTGATACTGGAAAATTTGTTGACATTTTGGAATGGTCCATATAGTTGCAATGTGACTACTAAAGTACTGTTGTGTTTTTCTTGATTTCATCCAATAATGAGTTGAAGATAAGATCATGAAATGCAATAGTAACTTGTAGACCCCAATTGTGTATATCCCATTTTATCCAATAATGGGTTGCCATTAAGCGGAACTTTCCTGATAACTGTTGGTTGCCATATTGAAACATCATAACTGTTTGGTTAAGTTGTGGTTTACAACCATGTAAACAGGTCAAATGCAAACAGATCAAGAGAGCTGCTGCTATTCTTGAAGCTTCAAAAGGCAGATTCTCAGAAGAAAATGCTGATGAATTATCATCTGGTGTATGCTACAATATAGAGATAAATGACACTGTTATACCACCATGGGTTGTCCATCATATTTTTGAGGTCATGAGTTCTGAAGGGAGGAATTTCGAGGCAAGGTAACCAAGTTTCCAATTTGTTTTGATACGTGGTGTTTGTTATTGAAGAGAAGTATAGATATAAAGGAAGAAATAAACCCTTAATGCCCAAACTCATCATGGCAACAGCAGTATTGATCTTGTGTTAGCCTTAGCATTTACTTCAATAAAATTGTGAAAGGTGATATGTCCTGTTAGTAATTCTCAAAGGCATTATGATGTCATATGGCCACGGGCCAATCTACCTGCTCATCTAATCACATCCCAAGAATCTCCTACAATTAGCTAGGTCATAGAGAACCCAATTCTGGGACCATTACTAGAACCCTTGGATGCATCCTTTATGGTAGCTGCTATTTGAATCAAGCTAATGGGAGCCTTCACTTCTTGATGCTCATCCTTAAAACTCCTGGTTTCAAGTGGAGCTCGTAGTCGATTGTGAATTGGTAACTTATTGTTGTTCGTTTCAATCTCATAGTAGTATGCATCACTCGTAATAATATGCATCACATCTCATGTTGTAAGTGTTATATGTGTAGAAGCAAGAGGTGCAGGACCTATATTGTTCATTATTGTTAAGTTTCAGACTTTCAGCTGTAAAAGTGATAGTCTAAAACACAAATACATTTTTTCTAGTTCTAGGCAGTAGTAGTAATTGATATTTTAGGAAAAGATGAAAGAAATTACAATGATGTATTTCATTCAATAACTGTATATTTGTTGGAAGTATGACAAGATGGTAGTTCATATCAAGGTTTTAAAAATTGTCGATTCAGATCGGAATCTCCTGATCCGGATCGAAAATTGTACAGCCGATTCGGTTCTCATCATATATCGGGAACTGGTCGGGTTCCCCTCCCTCCTGCTAACCGTCTGGCTCATTGACCGAACTGACCAGTTTATCAGGAACTGGCTGATTCTGTCTGAATTGAACCTGCCGGTTCTCTCTAGAAATGGGGACCGTTGAGAAAATTCTATCCTAGTTGCAACTTTTTGAGTTTTTTTATTGAAAGATGACTTTTTGCTTGCAACGTTTTGAGTTTTTGCATGCATAATTTTTTTTTTTTCAAAAGACACGTGGTAGCTCGCCCCTTGTTTTATATTATTCACCCCAACTACTACCAAGTAGTCAATATACTTGCAGGAGCTTCATACCTTGGCTAGCCACCCCATGCTTAAGCATGCCACAACACTGATACCCATACACATCAGCCCTGAGCCTTTATATAGGCTTTTCCTTCTTTAAATCCCCGATGTTGGATAATTTCCACTTGCCGCTGACACTACTGGATGAAAAACTTAAGGGCAAATCAATATAAGTGCAAATCCTGATGGATGATGATTTCCACTCCCCACTTACGCTACAGGATAAAAAAACATAGGCGCAAACTAATATAGTTCATTAAAAAAGAAACAAATAACTTTAGTTTATAAGGCACATTTAGGCTGTATGCCTACTTCAATTGCCATTTGTGTAACATGATAGGTCATTGTTAGGGTCACACCTTTTGTTCTCTCTATCAGATCAAAGGATCTAAAAGTATTGTATGATTCCTTTATTTTTTTTTACTGTAAAAATTAGACCTAGACAGATCCATTTTACTGCAATGAATTACATTTTAAATTTTATTTTTTCCATAAAATGAATTTAACGGATAACAAATACTCAGACATGAGACAGGTTCTCAGTATTTATGTATTTTTATTAAAGTAATAAAAATTTATAATGTAATACCATTATTTTTTTGAAAACATAAATATCTAGATTTTTTAAACAAATTCTAGTGTTTTTTTGAAAATTTTTAATGCTGGATCTTGCCGATCTGGCGGATTCTCTGATCTGGATCGTTGATCCAGCCGATTCTCCAATCCCGATCGCCAATCCACCGATCCAACACGGTATTTGGGGTAGCCGATTTGGGTCGCGGATCCGTTTTTGTAAACCTTGGTTCATATTGATTGATCTATTGGACAATGTTTTTTCATGCCTTAGTTTTCATCTTAATTTTAAGATCTTTATTGAGAGGGACAATGGGAAAATATGGGCTTTTTGACATTTTCTTTTTTGGGTATGTTTGCAGCTTCATGACTGACCCATTATCTCATGGCCTGAATGCTTCTCTTGATGTGATTTTTGACAACTCAAGCATCAGAACCCTGCTGCAAAATAATGAGTTCTTTGGTTCCATGGAAACTATTGTTGACCCACGTTTGTGTTCTGCTTCTATAACAGGTTTAAAGTACTCTGATAATTGTTAAATTGCATCCATCTCTTCAGGCTAATGTGGCTCACAGAAAAATGTAATGTTAATTTTTGTACTTTTATATTCATGTCAATGGAAATAGCCTTTTATTATGAGCAGTGAATGAAACCTTGGCCACCACGCCATCGAGGTGGCCTAGGGGGCCGATCGATAGGATATGGCCCTGGTGGGCCCTATTCAGGTTGGTACTAAGTCGCCTGCCTAGGTGGACTGATGAAGCACAATTGGCTGGGGGGTATTCTAGCTGCGCCCAAAATCCATTTGTGTTTATTTTTTGCTTGAAAAATACCCTAACAAACAAGAATTTGTGTTTTTTTGAAGATAAAACTAAAATTTCAAACTTTTTGATTTCTTGCAAACTCAAAAGGTATTCAATTCAAAACTTCTTGAGACTTAAAGTGGTTGCAAAAGAGGTCTATTTGCAACCAAAGGTCACCGATTCGAGCCATGTTCGACTGTGTTTTGAGAGGTTTGTGTATTTCATTTCTTGGTTTAGGGTTTGGTGATATTTTTTATTGTTGGGTATTGTTTTGTTCTTCTTTTCAATTTGGTCATTGTTTATGTAGATTTTTTTCTTTTCATTTAACATTTTGAGTTGTGACTTTTTTTTAAGTTGTGAGCTGTGAGTCGTGACTTGTAATGGAAAGTCGACATGTTAGTTATTGAAATTTTTTATTGTTGCATAATAGATGAATTTTGGGCAATTTTCACTCATTTAATGTTTTAGTCATTCAGTTTCACATTCAAAGTATGAACTACACAATAAAATAACACAAATAAGAAACTATGAAATGATGTTCTTTAAAAATGATGTTCTGTGCATTCAATTAGGGGGATTTAGTAACCAACAGAACCCCCCCAGTATCGTCCTCAAGGACATAGAGGCCGACCTTTTTTGCAGGTTGCTCAGGTATCCTGGCACTAGCCTGGCCACTTTGGTGGCCAAACCTGCCTTCTTGAATATTGATTATGAGAAATGGGTTTATTCTTTCTTTCTATTTTCTAGAAGACCAATTCTTTAATGTGGTAAGTGATCAGCTGGTGTGGGACTTTATCCCTTGGATATGATTCTTGGAACAATGATCATGGCCACAGTGGTTTGATGCAATAATTTTGTTTTGGTGATGGTTAATATAAGTTGTACTCTATTTGTCATTTGGATATCAATTTTGATCATTTAAATGAAACAAGAAAACAAGAAGGTCTGAATTTGATATTGTAATGTTAATCGGCCAGAATTGGTTTTGCTGTACTACTGTAGAATTAGCATATTGCGCATTATATCCTATAAGCTTGGCCCATAAATATAAATGTAGAATTCATTGTAATAATTAGGAATAATCCTCATTTTCAGGGTTTTCTTTGATTTTATTAGATGCGAAATGTTTTGACTTTCAACATTTTCTAGAACCATCGAATGTTATGTTGCTTCATAATACCAATTGAAGTGTGTATAAATCGTCAATATCCATGCTTTTGTTATATTTTTGAGAAAAAGAATTAAAAGACAGACATCACACCTGTTTATGGTATTTTTTTTTTGTTCTTTTACAAAATAAAAATTTGTAGTTTGATTTATTCCTTTCTTAATTTAGCTTGAAAATATAGCTTGCACTCATTGTTAGGCCATGGGAAATTTATTTATCTATTTATTTTATGAATGACTTTTACTTTTGATTGAAATGTATCACACATATTCTGTAAGTTGAGGAATGGGAATCAATCCTCAAACAAACCTTTGGCTTAACTCTGAGACACCTTGTTTGCAGTGAGAGCAGTCTTGAGTTGAGCCTCTCTCTTCCAAACAAGCTTAACAACCCGAAACAAAAACATTAAAAGAATCCTAGATACTATCCCCTATAGAAGCCTTTGGAAGCAATAGATCCATATATCCAACTGGTTCTTGATTCTAGAAATTTCTTGCATCTCCCCTAGTGAATCCGTATGAAGTGGCCCTACTGGCCCACTCTGACGGATCCCTTGAACAGCAGACTAGAGAGGTACTTCCATAAAATCTCATGCCTGTTAGAGAGAAGTGCCTGGGTATTCCATCTTTGTATCCATCGTGTCAGCAGTATTGTGAACACCCTCTGCATGTTACTGAGCTTATCTCTTGATAAACACCACCACGATTGAGCTCCCAAGAAAGCTGCGATCAAGCAAAGTTTCAAATATTTTTCACGAGGATTGCCCATTATAACTTTGCAGCTTCCTTTTCCCTGACACCAGTAGCGTATCTATTGTTTGACTACCACAAAATACTCTGGAGTGTTGTCTATAAAGAATACCTCAAGTGATCACCTCTGTTGAAGGGATTCCAGAAGCAAGAAGTATGCAAAGATTTTTGGAGACTCAAGAAGTACTCGCAAAAATAGCGAAAAAGAAAATTCCAGATTCGCTTTAGAAAATCATACAGGTTAAGATGGTGTTTTCACTATCCTCTCTTCCTTTGTTTTGGGCTTCAACCAACCGAAATGTTGCTGTTGGGCGCGGATAGTTGCTCTTCAACATGAATGTCTACGCAAAGAATTCAGCTTCAGGCTTTTCAGTCTACTGGATCATGGACTCATTTAATATGGAACTGCGACTCTCTTAGGTAACAGAATCCTGAGTAGGCTTAGAAATCCCTATGTCAGTTTGTATGGAACTATGGCTCCCATGAGTTTGAGCCTGATCTTTTGAGCTAGTTAAAGTGATTTGGTCCTTCACAAAATCATGCCCTATATTATAGAAAGGATCTAGCCCCTCAATCACGTATCTATCTATATGAATAAGTTGTCATTCTAACTCTAAATTAAACAAAACAATCAGAAAAGGTACATAAAAAAGCAAGTTTTAGCCAAAGAAGGCCCAATCGATGACCTTCAGCCAATAAGGGTTCGAACAGCCTGAAGCAGGATCTGTGTAAAGTTTGAAGACAGCTTCGCTGCTGTTTCCTCTTTGACGACATTTGTCACTTGATTTAGTCGTTTCAATTCCATATTTTTTAAAGCCGGCGTTTCCTTTTGACGTTTGGTCTAATTAACATTATATTCAAAATTCTTGTAAATAGAAATTTCTTTATACAGTACAGACAAATGTACTACGCCTTTCATATATTCCAAAAGTGCTAAATGGTTTAACATTTGTGTAACTAACCATACTGCAGCAGAAACTGGCAGTCTGTACAAAATTCTGAAATGTATACAAAGTTGATGTAAGCAACTAAATGACACACACACACATACATATACAACGTTTTACTCAGTTCTGTCCATTGTCACTTTTTTGTGCCCCTGTGAAAAGGGGCTCCGAATGTGATGACTTCCCAATTATGGAATTTTTTCACTTTCCCAATCGAGTACTTTACCTTTGAGCCATCACTAGATTAAATATCAGCCTTGTTGATCTCTGCCAATGCTACTTTCTCAACTTTGTCCAGTCCTATTTCTCCTTCTGCCTGGTCTTTTGGGAGCTTTCTTTGAACTGGAACCAGTACTTTAGGCAAACCATATACATCTTTGTTCTGGGTGCTGTTTCCTTCTCTTCTACTTTCTTACCATCAGTGATTCCATGATGAATCTTTTCTTTACCTCCAAATAAGTGAAATTGTCAAGCATCTGACTTTGGTCCATAATAGTTTCTCCGCATGCTGTATATTTGTCATATACAATATTAGTTTCTTTGATCTGAGTCTTCTAGAAACTTCTTTATATATTGTCACAATTGGCTAACTTTTCCTATTGTCAGCTCTTCATATTATATGATATTTTGGTGAATTTTGGTTGAAGATCTTTTTGGGTACATGCCCCAATGCAAGAATTGTAATTAGAAAACCAAAATTAGCCTGCCATTATACCATGTCTATGTGGTTGACATTTTGTCAGAATTATAGGTAGTATTTTTTTTCTGCACATGTATGAGACTGAGCGTTTTGTCTTATGTACCGACAAATACATGTGGGCATGGAGGGGATACAAGCCAAGAATTCTCAGCCGCATGTTATGGGGGGCCAAATTTTTCATTTTTAAATGGAAATGGACAGAATAAAAATTGGTTTAAAAGTAGACATAATAAAAAGTGGTTGGATTCATTCTAATTTAAGAACAATCTGAGGTCTAATATTGGTCCCCTATTTCTTTTTTAAAACTAAAAAAGAATTTGTCTGGTCTTATTCTCTCTAAGATTCCAACTGAATTCTTAAATGTACACTGTTTATTTCGGCCTCTCTCACTCCAATTGGTGTTTTTATTTGAAAGTTTTAACTGATGCTTAAGATAAACTTCGAGGACTTTCTTTGGTTTCTTACCTTGTATTGTTGTGTTCGACTTCTTCTGTGGGGCTTCCTCTTTTGTTGGAAATTCAACTTCTGGAGTTTCTCTTGCATCATTGTTTTCACTGTCATTTGCTTCTGGTACCAGACGTGAAGCTTTCTCTGAATCTTGTCCATTTCCTTTCTTTTCTGATATTTCTTCCTCGATTTTCTCAGGCTCCTTGATGTTATCTTACTTGCGTGTAAGGTACAGTCCATTATCTTGAGACTCATATCCTTATTTAAATTTCAGATGAATAGTTCAGGTTCTTACCTGTGCTGCCCTCTTCACTAGCAAGATATGTTCCCATGCTTTCCCTTGCATCTTTAGACACTTAGCTCTGAAGATTCTTTGGATCCTCTCCTGTCTTGTCTTCCTCGATGCTTTTGATGGTACAGTCCGGTTTCATGGCAAAATCCTTAACATTTTGAGTATGGTTTTCTTCTTCTTTTGGGTTTCTTTATTTAAAATTTTAGTTTTCCCGGCTCTTACTTTCCTCAATTTGTCACCCTCTTTGCTTTCTTTTTTAGGAGTGTGATTCATCCTTGAGAATGTTTTCTTTGTCCAAAACCTCCTTCTCTTTGATTTTGCTAGCCTCAAGTGTATTGCTTTTTAGTTACCCAATCATTGATCTTCTCAAACTTTTGTTCTTCAACTATGTCTTTCACTTTGCATGCTTCTTCTTTTGCCTCAGTTATCTCATGTTTTAGCAGTGCCCACCCCTTCACGGGATTGAATTTCATAATTTGTTTTGTGGCTCTGAGCTCTTGTGATTGGGATCTCATTCAAATCGTACATGTTTCCTTCAGGCCATGTTTTCTTTTGAAATCACATGTTATTCTGAAATCTTTTCCTTTGGGCCGTCGACTTTCTGAAGTTCCTCTCTTGCATCATCTTGCTCAATGCTTCTCTCTCTTGAGGCTTCTGACATGGATGAATGACATGGCATTCTTAGTTAAGTTGAAACCTCTTCGGTTTTCTTGCATGCATCAATATTCTCAAGTGCATTCTTATCATTGAACAAACGACGTGCTTCCCTAAGCTTTTCCTCATTTTCTTTGTCTCCCCGTAAGCTTGTCTGCTTTGTTTCCACTCTAACACTATTTTAGATAAAATTTCAAGTGGAACAAATCAACAGTTAAATCTACTGTACAGTGTGTACAATATTCTATTTTAACCTTTTTTTAAACTAAATTCAATCACTAGTAAAACAAATAATATGTTTCATATTTCTTACCTTTAGTTGCTTACAGTCGCACCACTTATTTCAGGGCTATTTTCCAATGCTGATTCAGTTGCTTTGATGGGATTCTTGAGCCTTATTATTTCATTAGTTTGAAACACCAAGCTCTTTTCTTCCTCATTTTTCATCTCTGTACCACTCTTTCTAGAGCTTTCTTAACGCTTGCCGTCTTCAATTTCACTTGGTAAGGCAATCTTAAATCTTTCCTTTATTACATATGGTAAACCAATATGCATCTTTCCTTTATTACATATGGTGAATCCGTATCTTTATTTTGTGTTTTTCTTTATTGGGTACCTCCATGTTGTCCTCTTCTGCAATGAATGTGCCAACACTTCAATAGTTGGACAACGAATCAGAGTTTTCCCCTAAAGTTGTCCGTACTTTCTTTCCCTTATTAGCTTTTGTCAAGTTTTCCGCCTATAATTTCTTCTGTTCTCAAGGCAGCCTCTGGTGCTTCCTGTGTGTCACTTGTGATTTTGCTGATTTCTTTTTGATTATGTGCTATGACAAAGAAAATAAGGTTTTTACATGCAAGATTTGTGAAATTTCACTGACTGAAACATTATCCATGATTTTGTACCCCTGAAATTTGTGTATCCATGATTTTGTACCCTAAAATTTGTGTACCCATGATTTTGTACCCCAGAAATTTGTGTATCCATGATTTTGTACCCCAGAAATTTGTGTATCCATGTGGGTCTGTGTGTGTATTTGTGTGTGTGCGTGTGTGAGAGAGAGAGAGAAGAGAGAGAGAGAGAGAGAGAGAGAGAGAGAGAGAGAGAGAGAGACTATACAACTACGACTATTAAGTTACTTAATTTTTACTTTTACTTATTTAACTTTACCTTTTTACTTTTATTTTTCGTTCTTCCTTACGTTTACGTTCGGGT
>NW_006497889.1:327134-349868 GCF_000471905.2 Amborella trichopoda
CTACTCTCTCTCTCTCTCTCTCTCTCTCTCTCTTCTCTCTCTCTCTCTCTCTCTCTCTCTCCACCACATCTATCTCTTTCTCCCCCACTTTAATCTCTCTCTCTCTATCCCCCACGATTTTCTCTCTCTAGTTTCATCTCATTCTCACGTGAATCTCCCCTCATAAAATCTTTCCTTAAATCTTTACTCCCGTGAAAATCTCCCATAAAAATCTCTCTTTTAAATCTTTAATTCCTCATCCATATCTATCCTTCCATACCCACACGTCCTCACCCTATGAAAATAGTAACCAACCAAATTATAACTAAATACCCCTTTTACCCTTCATGCCTTAAGTCCCAAATATTAACCCTAATAAATGATAAATAGCCTACTTAATGCCTGAAAATTAATTTAGAAAATTAAAATAAAGCGTTCTGGATGTGATTTGCATCATACTCCTCGGGTTGGAAAAAAAAACTCGTCTCGAGTGTTTGCTATGGCATCATCGACTTCCCTTAACTGATGGTGAAGTCCTACATCTCCACACAAATGTTCTTTGTAAGGCATGAAGCTGAACACTCTAAAGAATAAAGAAATTCTCCATCCACCTAGTCATTCCCAGGGCAAACATCCAAATATATTCAAATATGGATGCACGGAATATGCTCTTTGACTAATTGCATCGGCCAATTGGTTCCTTACAAAAGAAAAATCTTTCTTTCAACCGGCTTTCTTCTTCTGAGGCTTCTTCTTTGTCTTGAACTCTTGTGATAACCAGGCCTTGAGTTTTAGGTCATCAATTTGCTTAGAAGGTTGCAACTCCTGTTGTAACATGATCATCACTGACCCACTTGGTAGTAACAACACATGGAATTTTATATGAGCCATATGATTGTCGGGCATTTCATAAATGATGAAATACGATTGCATAATTCCACTCCCCACATGTTCTATGCATCCTAGCCTAGCATGCTTCTCTTCCAACATAACACAGTGGCAAACACCTCCTCTTTCTTTGAGTTTCCTGAACATTCAGGTGATAGAACCCAATGGAATTGGCAAAGAAGATATCGATGAAGCCATATTTGGTGATCAACATCCATAGTATATTCCGACATGAGCCTCATCATTTCATTGTATCCCATTCCCACAAGGCAAACTTTACTATCAAGACATGCAACTTTTAAAGTAGTTGACATGGATTTGCTAAAGCCTGTGTAGCCAGCTATCACATCACTCAGCTCAGAAAGCTTAAGGGGTGAATCCCCTTTTGTAACTTCTAAAGGATTTTTGCAATGATAGCTTAAAAACCACATGACCCTCTTTGGTTTAGCAATTATTAAACCCATGTTTTGTGGGGAATAATAATAGGGAAAAACTGTGTGAGTTTCTGTACGTCCCCCTTGAAAGTTATCACCAACATCCTCCTTGCATTCTCCAACCATACAAATGGCATGTGTACAAATATTTTGCAAGCACATATCCAACGAACCCTTCCCATTCACATATCAAAGCAAAAAGTAGATTCTCAAACCTCTTATGATGGTGCTTGAGTTGATAAGCTTCCCCAAGGGAAATTTTAAAAACATCAAGATAAAATTTCAAAACATGCTTGGCACATGGAGTAGATGTTATCTCTACAACAACAAAATTATTGTCTTTTGCAATAATTTTCTCAACCTCTACCGGAGCACCCTTTAAATTATTTCCCATGGACATCAAGAATTTGACTGCAAGACTAGTCCTTTCACCTATAGGGCCCGATAAGATTTGTTCAATTTCAACAAAGTTGTCAAAGAGATGACTCTTCTCTTCTTGTACAAGTATATTAACTTTGTTTGTCCTTTCAATAAAAATCTCAACCAAATTAGTAACTTCTTTCATGAACCAAACATCATTACATGGTTTCCATAGTAGACTATAGGGCTTCTCTTTTTGGTAAGCAACATAAACTCTAATTCTAGTACAGTGACTAAGTGTCAACATACTCCCACCGCAAATTATCATTCCCGCATCTCTTGAACATCCAAAATCAGCAATATTAATAAACAGATACCACACAAAATGATGTTGTTGAAACCATACTTCAAAGATATCACACCAATTATGAAACAGTTCTAATAAACGATCGAACCATCTGAATTCATCACAACCATTCCACACCATGATTAGGCTTTTTCGAAATACACAACCAGTCACAACTCTCCATGTTTACTAGGAGGGAATCACTTGCAAATTCAACATTTGTCTTCAATAGAAATAATGTTAAAAGCTAACATTTCCTTTTGATTGATACAATGCAGAATTTCTTCTTCATCAGATTTAGAATCATCCATCTTTCCATCAATAAAATTGTTGGAGATATTCTCAATTATCTCTACTTTTTCAGTAGATTGATCTACAACTACATCTTTTTCTCATTAGATTTAAGGCCTTTTGTATCTTCCAATGCATCAACCTCTATAGTGACAAATTTAGTATTTTCTTTGATCAAGAAATCACATGCCGTTGTTTGTTTACTTGTGTGATGTTCAGGTCGTAGGGATAGCAACTCCTCGAGTTGGAGGTATCGGTCTCCTAATCTGAGATGATCCTACTCCAGGGGTGGATCTGGATGTAGGAAAACTCTTTCTTTGCTCGTCTCGACACTGATTTTGGTCTACTCCTCTATCCCAATAACATCGGCTTTGGGGTTGTCGGTTGCCAAACTTTTCTCTGCATTCATGCTTTCGTCAATGGCATCGTGCATTGTGCTCATAAGTGCGATCAAGCCGTTCCCACTCAGACTCATGTTCTGATTTACGCTGATCTCCACTAGAACTCACACAGTATGGATCTAATACCGTAGTTCTCATCTTGTTGGATGCATGTTGTTGCGATTTTTTTTTTGCAACAACTTTTCAAACATCTATGTCAAGTTGTCAAATTTCTTGTGTATTTAGTCATGCCCGGCATTCTCACGGTTGCGACCTCCATGACCATCCATCGTAGTCGCTAACCTTTTCAAACCATGCTCTGATACCAAATGATGCGAAAGGAGTCTGGGAAATTAAATCCGGCCTTCTTTCGATTTTTAACAAGAACAAATTCAATAATAATGGAGGGAAAAATGTGGTTGTAAATCAAGCCATGGAGAAGAACAAGCTATCTTTCTTCATTCATAAACAAACTCTCTCTAAAAAAATATCAAGTTCCAATTTCTGGGCATAAGCTTTGCACTTAATATAATGCTAAAAATAAAAATGAAAAACTAACCTGAAAAAACACCCTATCAATCTCTCTCTCTCATTCGCTCTCCACCACGTCTATCTCTCTCTCAGCCACGTTAATCTAACTCTCTCTAGAAAAATATCAAGTCCAAGTCTCTCTATGCTGAAATCATAGAGTCAGTTGGTATTTGCTTATTTCCAGGGCTTGACGCGCTTATTGAATGTTGTGCATGGCTGAAAAATCTTGACTTTGGGGGCACTTGCCATCATAGATTTATAGCTAGGTTCAAGAACTCAGTGGCTCCTTTTTCATCATTTGGTATCAGAGCACAATTCGAAAGGGGTTAGTGACTAAGATGGCTGGTCGTAGAGGCCGCAACAGTAGGAATGGCGAGTACGACCAAATATATAAGAGAAACGATAACTTGACGGAGATGGTTGCAAAGTTGTTGTAGAAACAAAGATTGCAACAACATACATCGAACAAGATATGATCTGTAGTGTCAGATCCAATTGTATGAGTTCTAGTGGAGATCAACGTAAATTAGAGCTCGAGTTTGATTAAGAACGATCTGATGTTATGCTTGATCACACTTATGGGTTCGATGCACAACATCATCAACGGGAGCATGAATGCAGAGAAAAGTTGGGCAACTGACAACTCCATAGCTGATTTCATTGATGTAGGGGAGTAGACTGAAATCAGTGTAGAGACAAAGAAATAATTTTTTCACATCCAGATCCACCCTTGGAGCAAGAGCATTCCAGGCTAGGAGACTAATACCTCCAACCCATGGAGTTGCTATCCCTACAACAAAACTGTGCCCTGAGCATCGCATAAGTAAACAGACAAAGGTAAGTGATTTCTTGATCAAAAAAATTCTAAATTTGTCACTAGAGAGGTTGATGTATTGAAAGACACAAAAGGTCCCAAAGTTAATGAGAAAAAAGTAGATGTATTTATGGATCAACTTGTTGAATAAGAAAATGTAATTGAGGATATACTTAACATTGTTATCGATAGAAGGATGGATGGTTTTAAATTGATTAATAAGGAAATTCAGCATTTTGTAGATCAGAAAGAAATTTTAAGTTTTAACACTATCTTTGTTAAAGGCAATGTTGAATTTGTAAGTGAATCGATCCTAATGACTAAGGAAGAGCAACCCATAACTGTAATCAAAGCGAGTTTAAGATTGGATGAGAAAGCAAAGATAGTGGTTTCTGATCAAAGTAAAATATTGGTGGTTGTCATTGAGTGAGGAGATTCAACTTAAGTCTTTTAAAGAGGAGTGTGTGGCTCTACTCTCAATTCGACAACATACAGAGGAAACTGATGTTGAAGGCAGTGATAGTAAGAATATTGTTTCTCTCAATATCTTTTTTGATTCTGGGAGGTCGTGGGCGATGCACACCAAGGAACTAAAGTTGTTTTCAACTTGTTTTTTAATAATATCTTTGACATAAGTAATGTCCACCTTGAAGTTGATAATGACGTCCTCAATGGTGAAAGAAAGGCTAAGTCATTGCTTTGTTATGAGTGGAAGATTCAGATCTCAATTCATGTATTTTGTGTAGAAAGAAATTATGGGTTGAGCAAAGGACTTATCTTAGTTTATTTCAAAATTCATGGCCGAATTTTCTCAGGTTCCTTTGATAATGGTTTAGAATTTTGAGGGAGATAGAGGCCCATGGTTTTCAACTTTCTTATTCTACTCTTTCTGGTATTTACACATCAGAGTGATGCAACAGAGGTACAGAGAGTATAATAGCTATTAGGAAAAATCTATGATAAAGCTCTGAGGTGTAGATTCATTAGTGACCCTTGCGTTGCCAATGCACTTTTATCACCCCATTGCAAAGTTGGTAAGCTCCTTGCTACAAACTTGATGCTTCATTCCTTGAATTATAGTGGCAAATATTTTTGTGAGGTTGTTTTGAGTAAATTTCTCAAAGGAGGTATGTTTGGAAGTTGTGTAAAAATATTTGCTCTTATGATTTGTCAGGGTTTTAGATCAAGTCGTTTTTCTTTTCCTATTGTAATCAGCATGTGCGCATGCTTGAATTAAAGAAATTCAGTATTGGGTGCTCAAGTTTAGAGGCTGAATATTAAGTTGGGTTTAGACACATATATTTTATTGGTGCATGCATGGTCTTCTTTTGAAATTTTACTCAAGAAAAGTGGCAACAGTTGGAATTATCTAATAAAAGGGATCTCATAACAATGTCTTGACCTTCGACCACATTGGTTTGATCTCTCACTATTGACTTATGCCTTTATGGCAGTAAAGGAGTTTCTGTAAGTTTTGTCCTTAAGCTTGTACCTTCAAGTGTGAGAGTGTACGAGCTTCTTGTTGATACATGTTTGAATCTTGTTGGGCTTTTTAATAAGATCAGTGTGGCTAATGGTTATGTGAGAGCCAAAGATGCCCGTACTTATGAAATGACTTATACAACTGGGGTATTTATTGTTGAAATTTACAATGGCAAATTTCTAATAATTTTTGTGATGTCTAAAACACTTGCTTTCTTCTTCACATCCACAGTGAGCAATTCAATAGGCCTCGATAATGATGTCAAAGCATCTACTGAGTTCTTGAACCTGGCTATAAAATTTATGATCGCAAGTGCCCCCAAAGTCAAAGGATTTTCAGCCATGCACAACATTCAATAAGCTTGTCAAGAATTGCATTAAGGCCTTAGCAATCATGGCACCCATTGGAAGTGTCATATCCAAATACTTCCATCCCATAGTTGGGACATATTGGGGAGCAACGAGCGATACATTATATGCTTAAATCATGGAGTCAGTTTGTATTTGCTTATTTCCAGGGCAATTCTTTCAAGACCAGACATGGGAGAAAGCTTCTTCAATCATGAATCACACTTCTCTGGTTGGAAACAATGCTTTTTCTTCTGCTAGGAGCGATTTTAATCCCTTAATCAGCAATTTGTTTTGCACTGTATATGCCAAATCAATGCCCATCGAAGATGCATCCCGGTTGTTCAGCTTCATGCCTTATAAAGAATATTTCTGCGGAGATGTTGGACTTCACCATCAGCTAGATGTTGGACTTCACCATCAGCTAAAGGAAGTCGATGATGCCGCAGCAAAAACTCGAGACGATTTTTTTTTTCAACTCGAGGAGTGTGATGCAAATCGCATCTGGAACATTTTATTTTAATTTTCTAAATTAATTTTCAGGTATTAAGTAGGCTTTTCATCTTTTATTAGGGTCAATATTTAAGGCTTAAGGTATGTAGGGTAAAAAGGATATTTAGTTATAATTTGGTTGCATACTATTTTCATGGGGTGAGGACGTGTGGGTATGGACGGATAGATATAGATGGGGAGTTAAAGATTTAAAAGAGAGATTTTTATGGGAGATTTTCATGGGAATAAAGATTTAAAGAAAGATTTTAAGAGGGGAGATTCACGTGAGAAGGAGATGGAGCTAGGGGAGAAAATTGTGTGGGAGAGAAAGAAAGAGATTAACGTGGGGGAGAGAGAGATAGACGTGGTGGAAGAGAGAGATTGACGTGGTTTTTTTTAGGCTAGTTTTTCATTTTTATTTTTAGTATTATATTAAGTGGAAAACTTGTGTGTTGAAGCTGGAACTTGATATTTTTCCAGAGAGTTTGTTTATAAATGAATGAAGATAGCTTTTGATAATTTCTTCTTCTCCATGGGTTGATTTACAGCCACATTTTCCCCTCCATTATTGTTGAATTTGTGTTTGTTTAAGATCGAAAGAAGGCCAGATTTAATTTCCCTGACTCCTTTTGCATCATTAAATCCGGCTTTCTTTCGATCTAAACAAGCACAGATTCAACAATAATGGAGGGGAAAATATATTTGTAAATCAAGCCATGGAGAAGAAGAAGCTATCTTTCTTCATTCTTAAACAAACTCTCTTTGAAAAAATATCAAGTTCTAGCTTCTACCCATAAACTTTCCATTCAATATAATGCTAAAAATAAAAATGAAAAACTAACCTAAAAAAAAAACCAATCAATCTATCTCTCTCTCCACCACATCTATCTCTCTCCCCCCACGATTTTCTCTCTCTAGCTCCATCTTCTTCTCACATGAATCTACCCCCATAAAATCTTCCCTTAAATCTTCACTCCCATGAAAATCTCCCTAAAAAATCTCTCTTTTAAATCTTTAACTCTCCATCCATATCTATCATTCCATACCCACGTCCTCAACTAGTAACTAACCAAATTATAATTAAATACCCTTTTTACCCCTCATGACTTAAGCCCTAAATATTAACCCTATTAAAAGATAAAAAGCCTACTTAATGTCTGAAAATTAATTTAGAAAATTAAAATAAAGTGTTCTGGATGCGATATGCATCACCCCTACTCTCTCCGTTTGCAAGATACTTACAGGTCTAACTTTCATACAGTTCTTCTTGCTTTATCATATTTTCTGATGGTTCAAATTCCTGAAAAGGGAATCTCATTCTTGTTCCATGGTGTTTCTTCTGATTTATCTTCCATCATCTACTTTGACACATTGAAAATCGCCTCAAATCTTTTAAGTATCTTGATTTACGAACTTTTTTGTTTTTTTTTGGTGTGTGTTTGTCAGTTTGTGAGAGTATGTATGTGCCTGATGGTGTATTTCTTCTATTACTGACGTCGTCTCTTCTCTCTCAATTATTTGAACCTCCATTTCATTTTTATGTGAGCTTTGCATGTGTTTCTCAACTTCAATTCCTTCTCCTGGTAAGCTTGCCTCAGCCCGTTCTTCTCTTACAGATAGTCTCAAAGTTGTTATCTCGAATTTTTTCTTTATTTTCCATCTCCCTCTCTTCTTTTTGTTCATCACATATATCCACTCTGGTAACAACGAGCACAATCTCTTGGGTCATATCTGTCACTTGTTCATTGTTGGAGGCTGTTGTTTCTTTAGGTGACTTGTCTTCTTTTATTTGTTCCAGACCTTTCTGTGATGTTTATAGTTTCATCCACAGAGATTTCCAGTATGCATTTGTTTCCATAGCATTCTATTTGTGATCTTTGGTTACCATGGAAGCAGTTTCAGTAACAGGAGTCATGCCTTGTGCGCATTCTCTCTGTTTGGTGTCTCTTTCTTCCTCTATCATCATGGCCAAAATTCTCTGGATGGCTTTCTGGTACTTCAGTGGTTTCCAATGATCCTAATATGAGATCTGGTGTTTCTTTATTATCACTCGGTGATTCATCTTGTTTGACATCAATTTGTCAAAGGCAACTATTTTCAGAAATTAGAAGTATATCCCCCCTACTGCTTTGGAAAACAGACTCTCTCTCTCTCTCTCTCTTCTCTCAATTGCTCTTTATGTACCAATTTAGCAATTTCTGTGTCATTTGTTGTTTGAGCTTCCTCCCAGATAGATGGAAACTCACTTTTCATCCGTGGTTTCTTTGTTTTCTTTCTCTAAGATCTGTAGGAATAGTACTGGTAACAGATGGAGAACTGCAAACTGTCTCTAACGACTCCTTGGTTTTTGGGCTTGATGTATATCTGGTTGATTGGATGTCCCACCTTCTCTTTCCAAAATGGTTTCCAGTCCTGGTGTTGATTCTGTGGATTCATTCTCTTTTGTTCTCGTTCCTTCTTTTTCTGTATAATTGGCAGCAGTTGTGGTTTTTGAGCTTTCTCTCGCTACAAAATCCTCGTGCTCCTTGATATTTGGCTGCTCATCAGGTTTGCCCTTGATATCTGATGATGTTGATTCCAGAACATAAAGTTCAACAATGTTTCTGATTTCTCTTCCATCACCTGCTAGGAAAATTTTCAGCCACGTGAATTTAGTGTTATCCCAATGCTCCAACATGTGCTTCGTGTCATGTGCTGACAATTTGACACATGTTGACATTGGAAGACACTGTACACAAAAAATTTGGAAGGGACCGAAATTCCAACTTGGGAACTATTGCAAGGGTGTGGTAAAGTGAACCATTCTGCCACTCATGCTTAAAACTATATTACATAAGGAATTATTTATAGGAACAAACGATATGAAGAGCTCTCGAAAGAGTCTGAACTTGGGACCTTTTGCATAAAACTGCTGCAGCTACCACACCGGTGCTTAGTTTTATGTGTATTAATAAGATAAATTTCATTTTATACACACACACACATACACATTATTGTTTTATTCAAAATACTTCTTGTATAGACGTGTCATACCACACTTGCTTTTTATGTTCATGTACTTGATACTTCTGACTTGGACTAACCCAACACTAATGTTGGTATGCATGTAACACTGCTTGAATTACAAATGTTTGTCTCTGGTAAGCGTAAACCTGTTATGAATGTATTGTCTTGAAGTTCTCTCTATTTACAAGATAGTGTATGTGAGAGAATGATATGTAAAGTCTGGCTCAAGCAAAAGCAAGCATAAAAAATGAATGTAAGACATCGTAGATTTTGCATACCTCCTCTTGTTTTATTCTTGCATTCTCTAATGTCTTCTCTTCCTTTTCCATTTCTTAGACCTCTATTTCATCCTTCTGTATACTCTCATGTTTCTCAACTTCAATTCCTTCTCTTAGTAAATTTTCATTGGCCATGTCTTCTGAAACCAAGGGCATCCCAGACTTTACTTTCTCTTGGCTTTCTCGTTTTTTTTCTCCTGCCTTTTTTTCTTCATCACATTGATCAACTCTGCCCCTTAGTTTTTTGGGTAATTTTTGCAAATTTGTTATTGTCATAGGGTGACTCCTCTTTGGGAATTGTTTTGTTTTACTTGGTTCAATCCAGAGGTGGAGTTCAGGGTAATGGATTTCTCTACTATGGATTAGGTATCATTGCTTTCTCCCATGGAATCTTCTGTTAGCATGGAGCATGAAGCAGTTTCTGTAACAATAGTCATGCCTTGTGAGCTTTCTTTCACGGTGGTACTCTGTGTTTGAAATCGTTGACTGGTTTTTTGGGATATTAGTCGTCACTTCGTGATTCCTCTAGTTCCTCACTATCAGCTGCTATAGGAACATCAAGCAAAGCCCCATATTCTTTTAGAAAATAACTAATTAACACCTTCAGGTGTGAAAACATATATATATTTTCACTATTGTCTTTCAAGTGTGAAGGAGATCTGGAAGGGAGAGAGTTTGTGGTGCAAACCGGCACCCAGAAAGGAGAGATCGAAGACGGATTAAGCATCAACTCGTCGATCATGCTGTTTGATTAGCAAGAGGAAAACTTCCTCAATCACAGTCAAGGATGGAAAGGAAATAAGTGACTTTTGGCCCTATATCATGCTGTTAAACCTAGTAAGGGCTTTCCAACTCATGAGTTGGGCAATCTCTCTCTCTCTCTCTCTCTCTCTCTCTCTCTATATATATATATATATATATATATATAGGAAAAGTTTATATAGAGCCAAGGCCTCTAAACAATCAAATTTGAGCCTCCCTCAAAAATTTCACAAGAAGAGGTTGTTTTCATGCCCAAATATCTTCAAATTGATCATCTTGATATCAAGATACATCGATATGAGAAAAAAATGGATTTCAAGTTTTGGAAATAGTTTATTTTGTAACGCATTTTTGGACCGTCAATTTTGAAGATTTTCAAGTTTTAATAGATCTGTCGATCTACACTATTTTTGAAGCTTTAAACTTTATAAATAAATATGAAAATATATTTTAAGGCTATCACAAAGATTTTCAATAGTGAAATCACAGTTCTCAATACTATTTGATGGTAGGATTGTTTAGAGCCTAGGCTCTATACAAACCGCACCCTATATATATATATATACACATGAAATAGGAGGAAAATTTCAATTTCATTAATCGAACTCAACTACTGCAATTGTTATAGCAACATTCAATATATAATAACCCATTTGATTGCCTTAGATAATGACCAAAATATTCCTAACAAAAATGTGAAAATGATTAAGCTACCATTGTGCCCTATTTCCCATACATTAAAATCAGTTTACAAGCAACCTATATGCATCTAAGTTCATACGTTGCAAGTACCCATTTATGCAACTAAATTCCATGCATAAGAATTGAAGCAAATTATCTTAAGTCATTGGCTAAAACAAGTCTTTTTAATTTGGATTAGAGATGTGTTTGGAATTACAATATTTGTTAAGTTAGACATGTTGGGATTGTTTAATTTATTGGCTCCACTTTTATAGTTTGTCATTAAAGGGTTATTTTTGGTTTTTAGTTTAAAGTCAAGGGTAAATTAATGTGCTATAGAGTCCATGTAGTCAACAAGTCAATAAAGAGTAATGTCATTTTTAGTTCTCATGAGCCATATAGTCAATGATGTATTCTTGGTCACCTAGAAAGGAGAGATCTAAGACTAACTTAGTAGCAACAGCTCATCAATCACGTTGTCGATGAACAAGGGGAAAATTAAGCTTTATTTCATGACCATGCATAATGAGCCCTTTGGGTTGTTCCATGTAAACTTTTCATTACCATTTAGAATTGTAGTTTTTATATCCATTCGGTGAATGGCTAAATCGTTAATAGAGGCTATTACTAAGGCAATCATATAATATACATCATTGCCACTAGGGTATGTGTGTCAAAATAGTCAGTCTTCTTTTTGTTTAAATTATTTGGTTACCAATCTAGCCTTATACTTATTAATAACCTACTAATATTAAGTTTTTTTTTTTAAAACATTCATTTACATTCTATAGGTTTAGAACCAAGTAGTAGGTCCACAAAATTTCAAGTTTTATTAGCAAGTATGGTGTCCATTTCACTATTAATGGCTTCTCTCCAAAATGTTGCATCATGAGATGTGAAAGCTTCACCTAATGAGGAAGGATCTTCCTCCACATTCAAAGCAAGAAGTGCCATATTTAACACCTTAATTTGATTTGCTTCAACTAGGTTAGGGTGGCAATGGGTCGGTTCCAGTCTAGGTCAGGCCGGACCCTAACCTAGATGTACAAAAATATTATGGGACCTAGATCTGGACCCAGACCCAAATCTAAAAGTATGATGTGTGACCCAAACCCGGACCTAGACCTGAATAATGTTCAGGTCCAAGATTTGGACTCGGACCAATTTTTGGACCCATACCTAGACCTAAGTTGGGTCTAGCCGCCTGGTCCTAGGTCAAGTCTGGGTACATTACCAGCCCTAAACTAAGCAAATATAAAAAATCTAGGCTAAAATTGGACCCATACCTAGACCTAAGTTGGGTCTAGCCGCCTGGTCCTAGGTCAAGTCTGGGTACATTACCAGCCCTAAACTAAGCAAATATAAAAAATCTAGGCTAAAATTATAATTAGGATCTCATAATGCTCTTTTACTGCATTTAGGATCTATTACCTCTTCATTTCATGATTCAATAAAACTATTTTGATCTTCATTTTGTTCTTAACTAGTTGGTAGAATATTAATATTTTCATGTTCATTTTAATGGGTGGTTAAATTCTCAAAAAAATTATGCATCTCGAGATTCTGTTATTGTATTTAACTAAGATCTAAGAACCTAATTTTATTATTTTGAGCATATCATACATAACCATCAAGAGGTTTTAGGTCCAAGTTAAGTTTTTTAAGATCAGGGAGTCTTACATATACTAGACATCCCCATACTTTGAAAAAATTTAATGAAGATTTTTTTGTTTTTTTATTATAATTAAATCACAACTCATATGGGTTTGGTTAACTTTATTATGTGGAACTTTATTGATAATTACACAAGCCAAATATACGTCTTCACCCTACAAATTTAAAGGTAAACTTGAGTTTATTAACAAGGAGTTAACAATTGTTACCAATGTTATAGTTTTTCTTTGTGCTAAACTATTTTGTTGTGGGGTATGTGGAGCAGTGACTTGGTGAATTATTCTATTATTTTTTCGAAAGTTTGTGAATTCATTAGACATATATTCTCCGCCCCTATCACTTCTTACAATTTTTAATTTTTTTTATTAAGTTGATGCTCAACTTCAGCTTCGAAAATCTTAAAATTTTCAAGAGCGTCATCTTTATGTTTTAATAAGTATACATATGTATAACACAAAAAAAAATATATGAAAGTAATGAAATATCTTTTACCTCCTCATATGAGTATATTATTTAAGTCACATGTATTAGCATGTCCAAGCCTTGATAATTTAGTATTCTTTTTCGCTGAAGGAAAAGGTTTTGTAATTATTTTGGCTTGTACACATGACTCACACTTTTCATTAGATGCATAACCGCTATCAGAGATAAGACCCAACATAACAATGGATCTTGTTTTAGTAAAATTCAAATATTCTAATCTAGCATACCACAAATGAAAACAACTTACAATATAAATAGAACTATTTTTTTATTTCAGTAATCAAATGTAATTTGAACAATCCTATTGTAAGAATATTCCTTCCCTACAAAGATACCAATCTTAGTCAAAATAATCTTGCTAGATCTAATGAACTTCAATTCAATTGTCCCTTTATCAAGCATTTTTGCAATTGCGTAAGTCCCTAATTGAACTGAATTCCCTTTTCCCACCGGTTCATATGTCTTAAAGAGATTTCGGTTGTTAGTCACATGGGCGGTAGCGGTGGTGTCCACCCACCAACCTTCCTCTTTATCAATCATATAGTTTCAATGATCATTGCCATTAGATTGTCTTTGATGATTATGTTGACTTGGTTTTGAGGCTTTTGAGGCCTTTATTGGTGTCGGCATTCCTTGGAATAATAATCGAGTTTCCCATAAATAAAGCACACTAATTTTTATTTTTAGATTTCTGTCTCTTAGGGTTATCCTTCTCATTTTTATAATAGAAGGATCTTTTATTATTTTGAGATATGTCTTTAGACTTGTGCGATACAAGATTAGCTTTAGAATTGTATTCCATCACTTCCTCCCTTTTCTGAATTCTTCTATGTTCATCTTTGCGAAGTTATCTTCAAAGTTTAACTAATTTGACATCAAGCCTTTTATGCTTCATCATCTTTTGGTATTCTTTCCGTTTGGGGGGGGGGGGGGGGGTAACTTATGTATAATAAGTTCCTATTTGAAAAGTTTTATTTAACTCAATTTCGCTTGATTTGAGTTCACTTGCAACAAGTTGCAACTCATACATGTGGTTAAGTATGAACTTATTACCAGTGAACTTAAATTTCGAATAATTAGAAATAAGAAAGCATTGGTTGTCCGATTTCTTTGTTAAATAGTTGGTCTCTAATCGATGCCAAAGTTCCCTTGCCAATGTCACTAAAAAATACTTATTGCAAATTCGAGCAGTAAGCATGTTGAAAATATGAACCTTTCTTATATAATCTTCCTCCATGTATTTATGTCCATATTTAGATAATTCGGGGTCGTTCTCTTCCTTTAATGATGGTAGCTCCAATGTTTATCTGGTGACTACATATACAACCTTAAGCGTGGTCAACAAGAATTTAAGTTTTTGTTACCACCCCTTGAAATTTATTCCATCAAATCTATCTAGGTTTGCATAATCTTGGTTCATTAGATGGATGGAGGTTACACTTGCTTCTATTGTTTCACCGAAAAAAATACAGTTTTCAATTATTGAAAATATGATAGGTGAAACAGGGGTTGCAGTATATGGTAAGGAAAATACAAAAAACTCGAAATAGAGATGGTGGACTTCCTTAGTTACAGCCACATTAAAACCACTTTCTCAAGATTGTAATTTGCCTGGTTACTGATATAATTCAGTGTGTAAGAAGGTAGCCCAAGCAAAACAATCCTTGAGATATCTAGAAATAGAAAGTAACAATGAAATCTCTCATGTTATTGCAGAGCATTAGAGTTGCCACAAAGTAGAGAGACAGTATGTACAGTTTTTAAAAAGAGAAAGGTAGTACAAAAATGGAGAGAGGAGAGAAAACGAGTTTGTAAAGTGTTTTCTTTTGAAATGAGGAATTCGAAGCCCTATTTATAGAGAGGAAGGTAGCTTTTTGAATTGGCCATTCAAGTGAACGATGGTGATTGTTCCCTATGCTATGTGACGTCGGGTTTTCAACACTCACATCCAACAATTATTGACTGCGGGAACTCGTGCAGATCACATTGCACATGTGCACCACAGTCACAACAGCTAGAATCGTAGCCGTCAGATCATATGCACGGCCGTTCAATGCAGCATTATGGGTCTAGGTTGCGACTCATAAAAATGGGGCAAGCCACGAGCCTGACTCCAATCTGTGCATGGGCTAAGTTATGCTGATGCAAGTCTACCAAGTGCAAAGTGTACTATCATGGGCTTGCACACATGCAGGTACATGTGTATTGTACTCTTCCGTGCTCGACACATGCACCCACACTCTCTCCGATCATGATCCTTTCTTCCTTGAATGGAAGGCATGCGAACTTACCCATATAAAAGCTACTCTTACTCTATATTGTCCTCCACTTCTTTTCTCTAATAATTTGAAACTAGGAAAATAACTTTTGAAGTTAATTTATTTTGAAATACTCAATCGTATTTTTTCAAACCTAAAAAATGCTAACACTGGAAACCATTTTTATGTCAAGTGCAAAGATACTATATTTTAATGAGGAGCAAATGAGCGAGAAATGATAATGTTCTACTTTTCAATTATTATTATTTTTGGGTTAGTCAGTGGGCGTGCGCGTTCTACTTTTCAAACTTTACACGACTGCTTTGTTTTATTATATATATATATATATATATATATATATATATATAATTAGTAAGGAATGACAGGGATCTCTGGTTTCCATAATTGTTCTTGTACTTATAAGAAACCAGTTTAGCATGTCATTACGTGATGCCCATGTTGTTTTGGGTTTCCAAATTTTTGGGAATTTGTTAAAATCCTATTATTTTAAGAAAACGCATATGATTTGGTTGAGGCACATATGAGTTTCTCTAAGGCTGGAAACCTAAAGCCTATAGAAAATCTACTAAAATTAGGAATGGGATAGGAAGGCTCCAAAGTGGTTTCTCCTTAGGTGTTTCTCTTTACAAAGGTCTTTTATAAAGAGAAACACTAGGAGTGAAAGAAGGTAAATTCTTGTAGTCCTTTGGGTGGTTGTTCTAAAGAAAAAAAATTATGCTTTAGGGTTTGTGAGAAAAAGCTTATAAATCTTTGTATTCTCCAAGGTTGTATGATATTATTTTAATTAGTGGAAGTGAAGTTTATTGCTCCATAGACATACAATTTGTCGAACCACATAAATCTTAGTGTTTTTTATTCCTTTTATTTTATACACTATTATTCTTTCCCTTTATTTTGCCCAAATCTTGATTTTAATCTTTTATAATTAGTATTAGAGGCTTAGGGTTTAAGATCATTCCTATGCATGAGGTTTGTAGTGGATCGTAGATCTTTGAATATGATGGAGGAAGTTCAACCAAATATAAAACCCTCAAATTTGACAGCGTGAATTTATTAACTGGGAAGTTGAAAATGCATTTGATGTTGGTGACGGATGGTTGTATAGTGGCTTTAAATGGCAAAGAAAAGAAATATGTAAGATGTATCATGAAGAATTTGATTAGGAGGAGTTAGCTAAGTCAAATATTATTTTGGCCTTAGATGAATATGTTTTTATTCAGTGTTGCCTAATAAAATATAATAAAAGATTTATGGGACTGGCTAAATATACTTACGAATGTAGATCTCTTCTTAATAAAAATTTTATTCATCAGCAACTGCATAATCTCAAGATAAGTGATGCTACTTCTTTGTTAGGGCACTTGAATAAGTTTAATTTCCTGAGCCGCTTTACGAGTGGTTTTGGGGAGAGCACTTAAGACAATTCACTTTGTGTTTCTTCTTCCCCGGAGCGTGATGGAAGTCATGTTGATATTAGATGTAGATATTAATGAAAAATATAAGGTAACCACATTATTGTGTTCTATGCCAGAATCATGAGATGTATTGATCATGAATCTTAGTAGTATAAGGTATCTTGAATTGGATTATGTTGTTTCAACGATTCTTATAGAAAAGTCTAGGTGAAAGTCGGGTTCAAAATCCTCTAAGAATGTATTTATAGCACATGATAGATCAATGGAGAGAACTACATGAAGTGATAAGTCAAGATTTTAAGTCTAGAAGGCGTTGGGGCTGTGGACAATCCATGTGAAGAAATATTGTAAGACACAAAAAGGAAACTAAAAAGCCTCTATATTTGGTCCTAATGAGAAATTTGGTTCAAGTGAGACTCAAAAAAATATAGGAGAAGAAATTGAGTGTTTTGAAAATGTAGAAGTTTTTCTATAGATAGGGAGGAAGTTTTACAATAGTGGCCAACTTTCACATGACTCTACAAACAGGTATTTGTTCGATAAATACCAACCATACGATTGAGGGTATTGTTTACATAGAAAATACTGACTCATGTAAAATAATGAGAGTTGAAGATGTGAGAATCAAGATGTCTAATGGAGTAAGTAAGGTTTTAAGTTTAAAGGAGTTAATAGATGTTTGAAAATTTCAAAGGGAGCACTTGTGGTTGCAAAAGGAGAGTCAACATACAATTTGTACAAACGTGTTACAGAAATAGCTTTGGGAGAAGTTGATTTTGTAGAGGTGAACTCCATCATGACATGGCATGTGCGTTTGGACGACATGAGCCAGTGTGGAGTCAAGGTACCTCTTGATAAGAACCTCCTCCCTAATTTAAAATATTTTAATTTATATTTTTGTGGGTCATGTTTATTTAATTAGCAAAATAAATTGTACTTTGCTTTATCTACTAATAAAAGTAAGGATTTTTTAGAATTGATTAATTTGAACACATGGGAATCACAAGTTGTCTCTATGGGGTGTTGTGTGTTCTGCCTCTTTTGTTGATTATTTTTAAGAGAAATGTGGATTTATATGCTGGAACTAAATCGGATGCCTTCAGTTGTTTCGAAAAGTGTAAGGCCTTGGTAAAAAATAAGAAAGGCATGAGCATCAAGTGACTAAGAACTGATAATGCAGGAATTTTATTTATGTGAATTTAATAATTTTTGTAATGAGCATGGTATTGCTAAGAAGTTGGCAGAGTTTCTGAAACACCTTAGCAAAATTATGTTGTTGAGTGGATGAATTATTCCATTATCAAGTAAATCAGGTGTACGTTGAGTGATGTAGGGTTAGAGCAGTGTTATTGAGTAGAAGCATTTCACAACTTTTTTACCAATTAATAGATCTCTAGTGTTGATATTGACTATAATGCACCATAAGAGGTTTGGATAGATAAACTTGTTGATTATTCTTTCCTTCATATTGTTGGATGTGAAACTTATTTTTTGATTCCAAAGAAGAAGATAGCTAAGTTAGATGCAAAATCCAAAAAGTGTATTTTTCTTACTTTGTGGATGGAACAAAAGGGTAGAAATTGTGGGATCCTGGTAACCATAAGATTATTGTTAGTTGACATGTCATTTTTAATGAAAATTCAATGCAGAAAAAAAACAAATGAATTGAATGAAAAAATTATTAAGGTGGAAGAACCTGAAACTGTTGAAGACCGTAGTGTTGAATTGACCAGATCTGAAAGACCTAAATAGGCTCATGTAATGCTTAATGACTATTTTTTCTCTTATACTTGCCTAAAAGAGGAAAGTGGACCAATTTCTTATTATGACGCAGGTAAGATTGATGAAGCCTGTCAATGGAGAGCATCCATGGAATAGGAGATAGAGGTATTTCAAGAAAATAAAACATGGAACCTTGTCGAATTCTTAGAGGGGCGAAACACAATTGGTTGCAAGTGGGTTTTTTAAGAAGAAAACAGGCCTTGATGATACTATTAAAAACTACAATGCTTCATTGGTGGTGAAAGGTTATGCTCAGAAGTTAGTTATGGAAGCTTGTTGAATTCCTAGAGGGTTATGGAACCTTGTTGAATTCCTAGAGGGGCAAAGGATAATTGGTTGCAAGTGGATTCTTTAAGAAGAAAATAGGTCTTGATGATACTATTGAAAACTACAATGCTTGATTGGTGGTGAAAGGTTATGACAAGTTGTTTTTTATTTTGATGAAATTTTCTTTCTTATTGTGCACATGATCATTATTAGAGTTGTTTTGGTTATAGGTTTTGTTCTTAATTTAGAGTTGGAACCAGTGGTTTAAAAAACAGATCGGTGCCTTGGATCGGGCACTGTAAAAACCCATCCGGATCGGTAAATCGGATATCCGGATCGGTAAACGGTCGAATAAGTTGGATTTAGTCTTAAAAAAAATCCAAAAAATTTATTAAAATTCATTATAAATGTTGTTTTTTAGGAATCCAATAAAAAATGCGGATACTCTATTAAGAACTTTCAATTTTTTGTATCAATATGGGAATATTGAGATGTTTTTTCCTTACATGAACTACTGTCAACCATTAAATTTACATCACACAAAAGGATAAGCATAGAATTATCATGGATAAAGTATATCATCGTACATGGACTACAATAAAGAATGGAATTAATCGATGAAAAAATAGCCACCAAAATCCCGAATTGGTAAAAAACCTGAATCCCCTAAAAAAACCCAAATTATTACAACCTAATTAACTAATTATTATAACCTAACTAATTATAATATTATATACTTAAATTAAAATTGTTGGTTTACATTTTATAATTATTTTACTATACAAATAATAACAAATCCAAAATATCTTATACTATCATCTAATTTAAAATATATTATTGACAATTGTAAAAAAAAAATAGTATATTGCATAATTTATAATGCAATTTTTTTTTCCAAAAATCTAGTTTTTTAGGTTTCTAGAATAAATTTAGTGGAAGATATTGTTAGTAGAGAGAGAGAGAGAGAGAGAGATAGATATTTCAAATAGCCTCAGTGTATGAACCCTATCTTTAAATTAATATTCCTAAATTTATGTTAAACACCATTTATTCCTAAGTAAAAAAAATATAAAAATAAAAAATATAATTAGACCATTTATTCCTAAGTAAAACATAAGAAATATAATTAGACCATTTATTCCTAAGTAAAAAATATAATTAAACCATTTATTCCTAAATAAAAAATATAATTAGACCATTTATTCCTAAGTACAAAAAAAAAAAAAATCTAACAATAGGCATTCATATATGAGAGAAAAAAAAAGAGCTAACATGCTTCATGCCTATATTGTATTACCTTTATATATCTAATTTGTGCTTACGATAATCGCAGCTCAAATGCGTATGTGAAAAACAATATACTTGTTGTATTAACTTTTTTTTATTGTTTAGCAATAAATACTTGTTGTATTACCTTTTCCTTTTTTTTTAACAAGAAAAATAAGAATATGGTGTTGCCTAGGTACCTTTTATTTTATTTTTTGACAAAAAGAATTTGTTTCTGTCGAGAAAAATAAGAAGATGGTACCTTTTATTTTATTTTATTTTTTGATAAAAAAAATTATTTTTGACAAGTCAATAAGAAGATGGTACTGAGAGAATTCAAACTAGAGATCTCTACCGTCAAAGACGAACATGATAACCACTACACCATTTCACCACTTAATGTGATATCTTTCATAATAAAAGCATATATTACCTTTTCAAACTGGCAGTGGGAATTGTCCCACATCGAAAAATTCAAGGACCATTAACTGGTATAAAAGACCTGACGACACCCACATCAACAACAAATGCATGGGGGCATGGGGCCTCTTGATGATTGTGGTGATTAGCAATAATGGAATAAGCCTCGTTTACTATAGAGACTCGGGCAGACTCGCCGGTTTTTCTCTAGAAGATACTGTGAATTTTATTGGAATGGGTGACCGATTCCCGTGCTGACTCGACGATTTTTAAATCAATGGTTGGAACAATTAAATGTGAAAACTACTATTGAAATGAATTCGATTAAAGATATAAAGAAGAGAAAAATCTGGTTAACTTAGAGGAGTTATCTGTGGCATTTCAATATGTAGAATGTCAAATCAATTAGTACCCCATATCTTATGCATATAATATTATTTTCAAAAAAATATCATACTGAAACAGAGAAGACACAAATGTCATGCGTAAATTATTCATCAGCATTAGGAAGCGTCATGTTTGCTATTGTTAGTACCATACAATAGGAGTTGTGAGTAAATACATCGCAAATCCTAGTCATGATCACTTGACCACTATAAAGTCTCTTTTGTTATTTGAAGGGAACTTGTAGTGCTAGTATTTATTATAATTGGATGGATTTGAAAGTTGTTGTTTATATTGATGCAAATATTGTAGGTGACTTGGATAAAAGGTCTACTACCTAGTATAGTTTTTTTTGGGAGGTGGTGCAATTAGTTGGTTATCAAGGTTGCAGATCGTGATGACTTTGTCTTTTGTAGAGGATGTGTGTATATCACTCATTCATGCATCTAAAGAAGCAATGGGGCTAAACTATGTTACTTGGTGAATTTTGAGTTGCACAAGAAAGTATACAGATTCATTGTGATAGTCATAGCACCTTGTTTTTTGCAAGGAAATCCAACCTTCCATGACATGAGTAAGCATATTGATATTCAATATCACTATATTCGTGATGGGGTAGAAGATTAAATATTTTTTTTGCTTAAAATTCATATTGATAATAGTCTAGCAGATCCTTTGACTAAGCATATTGGGCAGGGGAAGCTCACTTCGTGTGAACTTCCTTGGGTCTTGTGGTTACTTGATAATCAATAACTGGTGAACATTAATTTCTTGGAGCAGACCAGTCAAAAATATGTCTTCAAGTGGGATAATATTATTATGGGGAGCTCATATTTCATGGGTTTCTATTTTTTGGGAATTAGTTAGAATCCCATCGTTTTAGGAAAACTCATGTGACTAGGTTGTAGTAAATAGTTCCTATTTTTTGGAAACCTAAATCTTATAGTTTAGGAAAACCTGCTAAAATTAGGAATGGGATAGGAGAGTGGATATCTCCTTAGGTGTTCTCTTTATAAAATGTTGTTTCTATACATAGGAAGTTAGTGCAAGAGAGAGTGTGTGTCAGTTGTTATAGTCCTTGGGTTGGTGAAATAAAGCAAGAAAAATCATGTTTTGGGGCTTGCGGAAAGAGTTTGTAAACCCTTATATTCTCCATATTTGTACATTATTTTTCTAATTAGTGGAAATGAAATTTGTTGCCCATGAATGTAAGGAATTTTTTGAACCACATAAATCTTGGTATTTTGCTTTTTTTATTTTCTAAAATATTTTTTCCATTTATTTTGGCCCAAACCTTAGTTTTTCCTCTACTATGTAGAGTAATTTTGACGATTCACTTTTATATTGTCTAGAGCAAAATACGTACTAACACTATTGAGGGGTTCAATTACCAAATGGGCACTTATTTGCTCGAAATGACGAGCATCACCCCCTTCCTGTAGCAATTTTTTTTCTTCCTAAGTTATCCTCTTGTCCGGCAATGCAAATACTGGACACGGGCATTTATTTAAACTTGGGTGAATTTGTTGTCTGGTGTTTGAAATACTGAACAACTATTTGACTTTTTTAAACCTGCGACTCTACCTCTTCTCTCTCTCTCGCTCACCTCTTCTCAAATCCCCACACACACCTCCCCCTTCCCCCCCCCCATCTCTCTCTCTCTCTCTCTCTCTCTCTCTCTCTCTCTCTCCT